>JAFEMH010006302.1:0-128475 GCA_022495995.1 Adenophora triphylla var. japonica | reverse complement strand
TTATAGAACAAATCCATAATTGATTACATCCATCAGCTCCACCCGAACATAAACACGCTCAAGCACATGATAGATACTTGAGATAAATCCACAAACCGGGATAGTAATATAACAACATGGGTAATTTATACTCATGCCAATCAATGCCATAACGCAACGTCTCTATAATATACTATGCATAGTATCATCAACAAATATGAATGATAACAAATAAATTCACAAAAATGGAATAACCATACTGTAACTACATAGTAAAACATATCCACACATTGGGATAACATAACAACTTGTCAAATATTCCACACTTGGGGAGCCACATAACACTTGCCAAATAATCCACAAAGGGGATAAACAATATAGTCACATGGTAAAATAGAAATATCTGGAAAATGATCATTACATATTTAGTTTATAAAAACCAATTCCATTTGAGAGATCACCTAAAAATACTCAATTCTGGGACTCTTGAACCATCCAATTTCCGAGTCCGTATGAATTAACTATGATTTATTCAATTTCCACTCAACTTCTAACGTACAATACTACCTGCTGTAACCAAATCAGATTTTTGGGACATAAGGATAACTTCTTTAGCTAAGTGAAACCATCACATTCAGAAAGTACTCAGAAAAACACCCAATTTAGACCCAAGAACCATCCAATTCCTGGATTTAATATGATTAAGTTATGCACCATCACAAAGATTGCTAAACGAATTCCTCGGTTCGTAATTGAAGTTAGATTTCTGGGGTCTTGGGCGATGCCGCTGAAACCTCTTGGGCGAATTTCCTCTGCCCAAGAGGGTTTTCAAGGAAATGTGAGTTTCTCGCCAAAGCATGGGCGGCCGCTGAGCCCCCTTGCAAGGCGACCGCCTCAAGCCTCCCGCCAGCCCAAACTTAGGTTTTTAACCCCCTTTAACTCCTAGTTCTTCCTTCCCCTCTACCATCGATTATCTTCCAACAAGAACATCCAAGAACACCTTCATTTCACCAAATCCCAAACAAACATGTAAACTCCAAAACCAAGTAATTTCCTAGATTATTTTATCACTACTATTTCTACCCATTCTCAACCCTTTAACTCATCTTCATTGAACCCTATCTTCAACAATTTCAAATTCTATCCATTCCTTAAAAAATCTAAATCAACTCCCATGAACCACTATCTTTTTAAGTCATTAATCCATTTTCTAACTCCTAAGAAGATTTCCAAAGCATATAATAACAATCACAACACCAAGAACAACAATAGGGATAGATTATGAGCACATAGATGAAAGGAGGTCATAACAACTCACATTGGGATTTTAGAATGGAAGGAAGATCTTTTCTTTTAGCTAGATGGCTTAAGCCTCTAGGTCATCCAACTTCAATGGTGCTCCTTAGACTTGATTTTCTTTGAATAACAGCGTGTTTCGACTTCAAAGCTCGGGCAAAGGGGACTGATCAATGGAGGTTTCTCTCTTATTTTCTCTAGGATGGAAGAATGGTAGTGAATGAAGGAGAAGCGGAGGGAAGGGGAGTAAGTGAGGGAGGTGGGATGGAGAGGGGGGCCTGGCCAAGGGGGAAGTAAGAGGAGGGGAGAGGGGACACTTGGTACGCATAGGAGGGAAAGTAATACAATTGGCCCCCTTCAAAAATAAACCAAGGCTTTCACCCTAACCTTCATTTAAAAAATAAACTCTTATCTTAAATAATTCATCCTACCCAATTACCTCCTTGTACTATTTAGCATATTCCCATTTTTTTTTATTTCTCCAAGTTTCTTTATTTAATGTCTAATCAGTTTCATAAAAGATTCTTAAATTTACTTCTCACCCAATTTATCTTTAATTTAAGAATTTAAAGACATAATTGAACACATAAGTCAACATAAATATTTTGAAGCATATAATATGAATATTTAAAATTAGTGCCTAGGGTTGGGGTCAGTTACAACGAATAGTGATATTGAATTCTACTTTAGGAAAGTTATAATCAATTTGTTATGAATTATAACATGAATGGGATGAATAAAATCCTCACCCGAACCGCATGGGATGCTTAAGAATGCGTAGAACAATATAGCCAAGAAAACCAATCAAGTGTTGATGGTGAATAAAGGAAAGGGGTTCAAGAAAACTCAAGGTCAAAGCAAAAGTTGCTAAACCCGAGTGCAAAGTGCTGCCGATTGTTGAGAAGCCTCAACCCAAATCCTTAAAAAGGATGCGTACTTTTGCTACCATTGCAAGGAAATTGGGCATTTGGAAGCTGCAATCGCAAGGCATAATCGTGAAGGATCGAAGAAGAAGGGCAATGAGATTGCCACGACTTCGGTATCTATATGATAGATATTTTACTTTCTACTTCTAGTTCTTTGGGTATTGGATACCGTGGATGTGGATCTCACATTTGTTTGGGAATGTACTGTGGACTAAAGAATAGAAGGTTGCTTCAAAAGAAGAAGTGAAGTAGACCTACGTGTGGGGGAATGGAGCAAGAGTTAAGTTGCATTAGCCGTGAGGGACTTAAGTGAAGTCTACTCTTAACTCAGCGGACTAATACTAGTTTTGAATAATTGGTTTTTATGTCCCTGGATTTGGAAGTAGAAACATTATTTCAATTTCCGTTTGGATAATGAAGGATATAGTTTTCTTATTAAGAATAAGAAATTTTCTATTTACTTAAAATGATATGCTTTATTGTATTGCAAATTCATTTAATGGCCTTTTATGTCCTTGATGTTGAAAATAATGTTGAAAATGTCTATCATGTAAATAAGAAATCTAAACCAAATAATGTGAAACAACACATATATATTGCACCTATTGCCGTCTTCGTCACATAAATGAGAAACGCCAAGCTTTTCTAAACTCCACAAAGATGGATATTTAGACTCACATGATTATGAATCATATGATGTTCATAAGTAAGTCTTGTTTATTGTGCAAGATGATTAAGGCACCTTTTTAATAAGAGTAGTAAAAGGGCTAGTGCATTTGTTGGCTCTTGTACATACCGATGTATGTGGACCAATGAATAGCATCAAGCTAGGTGAGGATTTAGTTACTTTTCATAACGTTCATCGATGACTTATCTAGATATGGCTACGTCTATCTAATGAAGTACAGAAAGTGAGGCATTTGAGATATTTAGAATATTTCAAAGTGAAGTACAAAATCAACTTGGCAAAACTATTAAAGTACTTCGATCCGATCGAGGTGGTGAATATTTAAGCCAAGAATTTCGACGATCATCTTAAAAGTTGTGGAATCAAGCTTCGTGAATTACTTCCACCTCGGAACACTCACAATGGAATGGTGTGTATCCGAGGAGGAGAAATCGAACTCTATTGGATATGGTTCGATCGATGATGAGTCAAGTTAACCTTCCTATTTCCCTTTTGGGGACACGCACTCAGATACCGCCGCTTTCACGCTTATACTACGGTCCCTACCAAATCGGCTTTCCTAAGACCCCACATGATGATGTGGCATGGAAGAAAACTCTAGTTTGTCTTTCATGAAGATTTGGGGTTGTAAAGCTTATGTAAAGCAAATTAATTTCGAAAATAAGCTTGCACCTGCATCCGATAAAATGTATTTTCGCTATTATACTAAGTGAAACGAAAGGATATCAATTTTACAACCAATCCGAGAACAAAGTGTTTGTTGCTCGACATGGTGTCTTTCTCAGAGAAGGAGTTTCTCTCTAAAGAAACTAGTGATGGAGTAAAATTGGATCTTGAAGAAATTCAAGCAAGAAACCCGAAAATGACAAGGAAACCACAATAGTAGAGAAGGAACCAAGTTCACAAGGAGTCGTGGAACCGGTTAAAAATACACAAGTTCTTCGCATATCGGATAGATTACGCATCCTAACTCTCGAGAGATATGGATTTCTCTTTATGACGGAAAGTAATGAAGTATAAATCATTGAGAATGATGAACCTTACTTCCTATCAAGCAGGCGAACATGTCCACTTCGATTTGGACAAGCGGCTAGGAGCCATGGAATCCAAGATCAAACTCCATGTACGATAATCAAGTTTGACACTTGATTTGATTCCACCCGAAGGTGTAAAAACCATAAGGTAAAATGGAAGTTTTCAAGAAGAAAACCGACATGGATGGGAAGGTACATACTTACAAGGCTAGGCTTGTTGCATAAGGGGTATAGGCAAATTCATGGGATTGACTATGATGAAAAACCTTCTCGCCCGTAGGCAATGCTTAAGTCTGATTAGGAAACTGGCTTAATTGCCATAGCCGCATATTATGACTATAGAAACATGGCAAAATGGATGTCAAAACAAGTGCTTCTTAACGGAAACTCACTTGAGGAAGGTGTATACATGCTATACAAACAAGTGGTTTGCCTGATCCAAAGAATTCTAATAAAAAGTATGTAAGTTGCAGAGATCCATTTATGGATTAAAGCAAGCTTCAAGGGAGTTGGAATCTACGTTTTGATGAATCGGGCTTTCAAAGAGTTTGGCTTCATCAAGAATCGAAGATGAGCCTTGTGTATATAAGAAAATAAAGTTGGGAGCATAGTACTATTTCTCGGTGTTATATGTCGATGACATCTTACTCATCAGAAACAATGTTCCCGCCTCGAGACCGTCAAGTCCTGGTTAGGAAAATGTTTCAACGAAAGATATGGGTTGCGGCTTTCGCTATATCCTTGGTATCAAGATCTATAGAGATAGATCAAGAAGGATGATTGGTTTAAGTCAAAGTACATATATTGACACAGGTCTTTAGAAGATTCCGCATGAAAAAAATTCTTAAGAGAGGGAATCTTTGCCAATGGGCCACTGGCATTATTCTTAGCAAGACCTATCATCATGTCCTAAGACAAATGATGAGTGAAAGAAGATAAATGATATTCCATATGCTTCGACAATTGGATCTATCATGTATGCCATGTTATGTACTAGACCTGATGCAGTCCCGACCCTAAGGCAAGGCAAGTGAGGCCATTGCCTAGGACCTCCAAATTTATAGTAATAATTAGGGCCACAATTTATGGCAAGTGTGCCATATTGTCCCAATGGTCAGTAGCTTAATTGTAAAACCATTCCACCATGGTTCGAATCCCAGTTCCTATGTTTCCTCTATATTTTACATTTTTGTCTCTATTCCACAATAGGCTTTCTTAAATTGTTTTTGTTTAAATAAAATTTACAATTATATTTATAATTGTAAGACTATTTTGTAATTATCATTAAAATTTTATTGCAATATTTCTTTAAAATTAACTAAAATAAATTATTTACAATTATCATTTCCAATGCTATTGATCATCTACAATTGAGGATAAAAAAAATGAGAGCCCTCGCTAAAATCTTGGCCTAGGGCCACATTTAACACAGACCGACTCGATGTCTCGTATGCCTCGAGCATGACGAGTAGATACCAATCCGATTCGGTGAGAACCATTGATAGACCAAGAACATCCTTAAGTACTTAAGAAGAACTAAGGATGTATTCTTGGTATTTGGAGGAATGGAAGATGATCTTGTTGTAAGGGGTTACACAGATGCAAGCTTCTAAACCGACAAAGATGACTTTAGATCGCACTCTGGGTTTGCTTTTATGATAAATGGAGGTGCCGTTTGTTGGAAGAGTTCCAAGCAAAGCACTGTTGCTGATTCTACAACCGAAGCCGAATATATAGCAGCATCGGATGCAGCTAAGGAGGCGGTTTGGATCAAGAAGTTCGTTAGTGACTTAGAAGTCGTTCCGAGTATCACTAACCCGATAGAGCTTTATTGTGACAATAATGGTGCTATTGCCCAAGCAAAAAACCAAGGTCACATCAACGATCCAAACACATTTTGAGACGTTTCCACCTCATTCGAGAAATCTGTGAAAGGGAAGACGTTAAGATATTGTAAGTACCCCAATCTGGATCACTCCCTTTCAAACACACGGGAAACACCGCAGACTCATCCACGTTAGCCTCGTAGACCTCTCTCACTCAAAACCCTCTCAAAACCCTCTCAAACCCCCAACCAAACCAGGGAGGAGCCTTTCTGGGATAAAAGGGACAAAGGGCCTTTCGGGAATTTTTCGTGAAACCGAAAAGCAATATAGGTCCGTACGGACCTCTTTGTTTCCATAATTACTAAATCCCCTTAAAGTCCACAATATTCCCTCAAATCCCGGGAGAAATGATGGTTTCCATGCAGACTTGGTCCGTACGGACCTCTTTGCATGCAAGATGGTCCGTACGGACCTCTTTGCAAGGGGACATCATCATTTCCAGAATATTCACCATCATTGCATATTCCCTCAAATCGAGGAAAACCAAAATCCTCGGATAACCAAGCTGAGGTCCGTACGGACCTCTTTGCACCAAATCTCGAGACTATAAATAGAGGGCTCCCCTCCTCATTTTTTCACACCTCCCACTTCTCTCTTCCTCCCTAAGCCTTCTCGGCTCCCTTCTAAGACCTTTCGAGGCATTCCCGCCCCTTCGGATCCTTCCGAGGCCTTCCGAGCCCCTCGAGGTGCTCCGGCCTCTCCGAGCGCTCCCGAGACGCTCCCGCGCTGCCCCGAGGCACTCTCGAGGTAATTTCCGAGGCCCCTCGTGGTACTCCGAGGCCTCGTCGGTCTTTCCACGGTGTCCCGCTCTTTCCGAGTCAAACCGACGATCCCAAACCACGCCGAAACTCGCCCGAGTGACTCCGCCACCACAACGCACGCCGAACCTCTCGCCCGAGTGATCCCGACGATCCCCACGCACGCCGAACCTCTCGCCCGAACGCAGCCTACAACCTCAACTTCACGCCGAAACTCGTCCGCGTACAACCGGCATCCCCGAAGCAATCCGAACGCTACTCCGACCTCAAACACTATTCCCCGCGAAGATGTACACGAACCAACATTGTAAGGCTTCCTTCCTATTCTATTTCAATACATTTCAATACAATGTAGACATCCGATACAAAGCATGCATTTTTAAAAGCACACACACACACACACAACATTTAAAGGATATTAGGGTATCCGAAAGACTCGTTTTACGAGGCTACTCTGTGAGCTTCTAATATTCTAATATTCTCTTCCCGAGGAGTCATCTCGACCTCCGAACTCAAAATCTCATCACACAAAAACAGCTTTAAAATTTATCTTTAAACCGATGCCCTTTTTCAATGTTTTGGGCTTAATAAAAACGGCGTGGCGACTCTACAAAGCAAAACACGCGAGACACCTCCAACCTCCGCAAAACGCTAAGACGGAATAAGCGATGCCGGGCGCGATTGTGCCGCCTCTGATCCGGCGAACATTCCCGAACAGCGAACGAGCGCGAGATGCACGGGGCACCATCGCGCGCGAGCCGGATCCCTGTAATTTGGGCGACTCATTGGGACATTTTGTTTTAAAACTTTTAAACAAAACAAAAGATTTTTAAACGATGATGAGGGTCAAACTTTCATTTTACCCCTTCCTTTAATCGTTGTGTGTGTGTGCACGTGCTTCGTTTTTATTTTACAAAAAATAAAAATACAAAAAATGCATCAATATACATCTCGCGCATACATTTAAAATTCTTCAAAATTTTCTATTTTACTCGTAAAAGAATTTTAGAGACCGCACACTACGCGCACCGCCGCCTCGGTTACACCGCACTCTACTCACACTGCCGCTCTGCTACACCGCACACTATGCGCACCGCCGCCTGATACACCGCACACTACAACCCTTAACCCGAGTGGTCTCGCCAGGCCCGTTTGTCTTCCTAGGCCTTCGGGCGCGCACGGATCATTCCAAACATCCCATCCTAGCCAAGCGCCAACCCCGCACGTTGAGTCTTGAGTCACACTCGCCCGCACTTCTGCTGGTTTTACTCAGCCTGTGTCATACACTCGGATACATATACCATGCCGCCATTTTCTCGAGTCAAGGCTCGAAACTCAAGATCCTTGCGCAAGCAAAGCGATGAAAGGTCATGCTAAAATCTTGACCTCGATCTTGATTTCCGGCTACACCTGCACGATGTTCCGTCCCGATATACATCCATGCTCGCATGACACCATGTCATCACGCTTGATACGTCGCCCATGACGATATGACCCACCCAACGCCTAACGTCACTGCATCCCTTGCGCAAGCAAGGTAAAGAGAGGTCATGCCGAACTTCGACTCCGATCTTGACTCAGTGGCCGCCTCGGTTCACTATTCACATGGCTAACGCATCAAAACGAACATGACAGCTCGGTCCTTAGGTTCGATTTTTCTTTAGGCCTGGTGGAAACCGCTTGCACTATAGGACCCTCGCCCGGGCCGTCCACCCCGGGATGTCGAAATACAGTGCAAAACGAGGGGCTTATAGCCGCACGTATGGTCTCCATCGACCCAGATCTAGCATAGTTGCGAAAAAGAAGAGCAATCTTTTCCAACCTACCTAGGATTCTGAGAAAATACTGTTTTAAGTAAATTAAAACAACAAAAAAAAAAATCAAAAATAAAAGAAACGGAAACCGCATGCCACGTGAGCTTTCCCCTTTATCCCGTTAGGCCATTCCCGTGTCTAAACCTTGCCCATCACCCCTCCAGCCTAACAGAGAGTGGTCGAGAGTACCCGGGAACCCGTCTCCCAGTGTCAAAACAAAGCAAGGTCCTACCTTCTTCCCAGCCTCGTCACCAGATACCACAAATCCCCATGGCCAAGTCACTGGATAACAAGGATGAGCACGGACCTTACCCCCAAGAAATTTCCCAACACCGGAAGAAATTTGGCAGTCCTCATGGCTATTGAGAAACGCCAAGGTGAGCAACAAGCTCGATCGAAGGTGCCATGCACCACTTCGGAACCTTAGCCACCCAACTACCTCGGGGCTTCCCAAGCCATGATCGCTTCCTACAGCCTCTAACGTCTCTCATTGTCTCCCGTAAGTCAACCTCGTTACCCTCGCACGAGCCATGCGCTATGACGTAAGGCCACAAGACCTTCCAGAGGAAAGCCCGCCCATCCAGCCTCCCGAGGTCCCATTCACCGCCGAACAACGAACACATTCGTGGGACGCCTCGCGACAGTGTTTGTCCTGGAAATGGAATTCCGTGATGCAATGAACGAGGGCCGTCCTCGACGAAAGAAGAAGCTATCTTCTCAACAAAAGCCGAAAAGAGGTATGAATCCGGTGATCCCACGCCGAACCCTTGGAGAACCCTCCGAAGGTTTGACTACTACGTCATCTACTCCAAAGAAATCTCCCCAAATTAGTTCTCGCACAGGCCACGGCAATGTTTGCTCCATGATCACCGGGACGAAGCCGCACCGCCAACGAAGGCCCGAAGGTCCGATAATCCAACCCCGTCTTGGGAAGATCTCAAAGCCACTATTGATGCTTCAAGAAAAGCCATGACAAAGGAACGAATTGAAATGCGCAGCCCGGCCTTACGCCAATCGTGCTCCTCCCACTCCGTAAACGGGAGAGACAAGCAAAACCACAAGTCCAGAGGTGAATGTTCGACACGTTCCTGGCCAAATCCCAGCAATCCTCCACGGACAGACAAAAGGCCGCCATACTCGAGCCACGAACCGAAAAGGGACCCTACGCCAAAGAAGCCGAAACCCCGGACCCAAAGGTCAAGATCCCGTCTTAACACAGCTCAAGCGCACTCAGCTAACATCTCACTGGGTCCTTACTCACTTCATCTTACCCGCACAAGCTCAAGTTGGAAGAAAGCCTCGGCCTGCACCATGGTTCCCATCACAAATGACACCTCGATGAAGCAAGCCGTATGATTGGCAACGTCAATTACAAAGAATATCATCACCTTCATGTAACTCGATCTTCCAAAATTTGGGCCGACTCACAACGAGCCTCTCTACATAACAGCTCAACCGGACGAGCGCCGTCTCCTCTGGGTGTCAGATGGGGATCATCCATGAACGTCCTTCCACCCAAAATGATGGATTTGCTAGGGATCAAAGCAACCGATCTAAAACCTCGACTGTGCAATCAAGGCATACGACTCAACATCCCGCCCAGCCTTGGGAATAGCCACTCAACCTTTCGGTTTGGAAAACAAATGGTCCCGATGCACTTCCAAGTCATCGACATCCCGATCACATTCACCGCCATTCTGGGACGCCTGCTACATCGTATCAATGGGGTGGCATCCACTCTCCATCGCTGCGTAAAGTTCGTCCAAGGAACAGATATGACCATCATCTACGGCGACAAAGATAGTCACCGAAAGGACCGATACCAACGGCGTCCCGGTTTTAGAAATCAAACCCGACGATGATGGCATGATGTTAACAGTGGTTCACCATCGAAAGCCCAAAGGCCCAAGTGTGCCACATAGACCCGCTTTGATTTGGGACAAGATCCCTCCCCCGATGAAAATGATGAAGCACATGAACTACATCCCGGGCTTTGGCCTGGGAAAACGCCATCGTGGCACTCACCGTATCATCAATATTAAAGAACGTAATACCCCGCACGCCCGGGATACTCTCCTACTCCCGAACACATTGCGGAGGACAAGCGAGCCGCACGAAAACGCTCCACGTATAACAAAAGAGGCTTCGCACGCAATCTCCGATCTTCGCCTACAGCCTTTCGACATGACCAAGTACTTCACAAGGAAGGCCTAAGCAACTTGGAAGAAGATCTCAAAAGGAACAGAGCCGATCGCCGCCAAACAAAGCCGGCCGACAACCGTGGACAAGCTCCAGCAGTAACTCCGGCAAGATTCAGAGGCCTCAAGCCAAATCCCCGTCCGAAGAGCATTCTCGACACACCGCCCTCGCCGGATCCACAACCACCACTATTCACAAATAATTTTGGTTCGGGAAAACCCCCTCGCGAAGAATTCAAAACTCTCTCGTCAACACCCCGCCTTCAACAAGCGGGACGAGTCCGCATTCGAGCTAGCAATGCCCAAGACAAAAGCAAGAGACTCCGCAGACGATGCTTCGGGACGAACCACCGCTACACCTCGCTTTCTTCAAAGAAGAAATCGAGATGCCGATCTAATCGATTTTGTTTCGATAACTCGTGATAGCAATGATCGGGAACGGTGACATAAAGCCTTTCAAGCCCCTTCTCCTATCAAGCTCATTGCCCTCAATAATCGGGCCACATTCTCCGGCCTACCGCCAAAGAAAAAGGACATGATCGAACAACTTGGTCTCGACCCTCGAGTCCTAGAGTCTAGTGTCAAAACTCATCCCGAGTCCATTAGCTTTGAATTTGAGTCTCGAGTCATCCGATGGCCTCACGCCGTAAGATTACGAACTCATTGCCAATAATGTATTCCCGTATGCTCTTAATGAATGCTTCGATCTTTCCGAGTATCCTCTCATTGCATCTTTAACAACCGATAAATTAACTAACACACAAACAAGCTTAATAACGATTCACTTGATAAAGAAGCGCATACATTAAACGAACAATACATTAAGCACATCTTTAAGCATGTTGTCAAACGAGAGAAAACCGGGCCCAAGCCGCGAGGAGGTTTTAACCAAAGTGAATTTGGGAACCGCCGAAGAGCCAAAAGAGACGCAAATCGGAAGTTTCTTCACCGGCACAGAGCAAGACGCATTGATCGCATTGCTCAAAGAGTTCGTGGACGTGTTCGCTTGGTCTTACCAAGACATGCCCGGATTAGATCCTAACATTGTGGAGCACCTGATTCCCTTAAATCCCGAGGCTAAGCCCATCAAGCAAAAGCTACGCCGAATCAAGCCGAGTGGTCTTTACAAGTCAAAGAGGAGATCGAAAAATGCTCCGCGTCGGCTTCATCGTGGTGATCGAGTACCCCACATGGCTCTCCAATATTGTCACGGCCACCAAGGCCAATGGAAAAGTACGCCGCTGCGTGGACTTCCGAGACCTCAACAAAGCAAGTCCCAAGGACGATTTTCCACTACCCAATATCGACATGTTGGTAGACACTACACCAATTTCTAAGTCAAGTCCTTCGTGGACGGTTTTGCCGGCTACAATCAAATCAAGATGGCCAAGAAGACCAAGAAAAGACAAATTTTCACAACCCCTGGGGAACCCATCGCTACGCAATGCCGTTCGGACTAAAGAACGCTGGGCTACTTACCAACGGCAAAGAACCGCCCTCTTCCACGATATGATCCACAAAGAGATCGAAGTGTACGTCGATGACATGATCGTTCACTCAAAGGGATCGACGGACAACACCTCATGCACCCGAGAAAATTCTTCACCGCTCCGAAAACACTCAATGAGGCTTAACCCCGCCAAATGCACATTTGGAGTTAGCCGAGGCAAGGTTTTGGGATACATGGTCACCGAGAGAGGCATCGAGGTGGATCCTCAAAAGATCAAAGCTATCATCGAAATGAGACCACCGCAAACTCGTACAGAGGTGAAAAGCTTCATGGGCCGCCCCGCAATATATCGCCCGCCACAACCAATCGACTCTATGTGCGAGCCAATATTCAAGCCGATGAAGAAGAACGCCGACATCGAATGGAACTCGAATGCCAAGATGCCTTTGAAAAATAAAAGCATACCTCGTGAGTCCTCCGATTCTCTCGCCCTCCCCACGAGGAAAAGCCACTGCTGCTATACCTAATCGTGACCGACACCGCAGCTGAGCCATGCTCGTCAAGAAAAGAAAGAGTCACGGGTCGAAAACGCCATCTACTTCGTCGCCGAAAGTTTCAAGGCAAATAACTCAATTACTCACCCTCGAGAAAACTCGCGCAGCCTGGGTATGGGTTGTTGGGAAACTACGGCACTACATGCAGCCGCACACGCACACTTGGTTTCCAAAATGGACCTGGGCCAAGTACCTCTTCGACAAACCATCTCTCACACGAGACTCGCCAAATGGTCTTTCTTCCTAGCGGAATTTGACATCAAGTACGTAAACCAAAAGTCAATCAAGGGACGGGCCATGGCCGAACAACCGGGCCGATTTCCCAACCGACGAGGCTCGAGGCCCCGAACCACAATTTCAGACGAGGGAATCTTCGCGATCGAAGGCGAAACCGATGGCAATTATTCTTCGACTGAGCGGCCAACCAAAAGGGAAACGGCATCGTATGCTCTTGGTGGATCCCAAAGACGAGCACACCCCAATTGCTATAAAGCTCAATTTCGAGGTAACCAACAATGCCGCCGAATATGAAGCTCGCGCCGCCGGACTACAAGCCGCACTCGAGAGGAATGTCCGTAAACTCGAAGTTTATGGGACTCACTTGATCATCAACCAAGTCTCCAACAAGTGGAAAACCATAGACCCGGCTTGCAAAAATACCATGCCCGCATAGAGGACCTCATCACACACGAAGAGGTCACCTTTCCATTACTTGCCAAGAGACCGAAACAGTTTGCAGATGCCTTAGCCACCTCGCCTCCTCAGGAAATCCCCAAGGAAAAGCAATCAAACCCTTCAAAGTCTGGACGAAAGGAAATTCCCGCCACCGTGAGATCGAACCGTAATCCTAAGCCCGTCAATGAGCCACGGTACAACCAGATCTTCCAATACCTCAAGAACGGGAAACCGCCTTCATGAACAAGGAAGGTCAACACCTGAGGGGTCAAAACCAAGAGCATCATGGCCCTAAAACGCCTTGCCTCTCACTTCGTCATCCCTGGGACATGTTATACAAGAAACGCTACTACGGGCCACTCCTACGCCGCGTCGCCCAGAAGAAGCGTACAAGTTCATGAACGAAGTCCACAATGGGGCTTGCGGTCCCCACACGAACGCTGCAGCCCCGATGCAAATCATTCTCGTGGATGGGCTACTACCGGATCTCCATGGAGGCAGACATTGCATCCACTTTGTCCGAAGCCGCGATAAGTGCCAACGGTTCTCCAACCTCAATCATCTCGCCGCCCCACGATCTCTACCGCATGACTACACCTCGCCCTTTCGCCACTGGGGAATTGACGTCATCGGGAAAATCGCTCCGCCAGCAAAGAATCTGGCCACGAGTTCATCTTAGTAGCCATCGACTACTTCACCAAATGGGTCAAGCCAAGTCCTACAAGGTACTCACCTCCAAGAAGGTCGCACATTTCCTCAAGGAAAACATCATATGCCGATACGGCATCCCAAATGAGGTCATATCGACAACGGCTCACACTTCGAAGGAGAATTTGACTGCATCGCCGGGCTGAATTCAAGATCACACGCCACAAATCTTCTCCCTACCGCCACAAACAAACGGCGCCGTGGAAGCAAAGAAACAAAACCCTCGAACGGATCATCCGAAAATGACCACCCGAGGACGAGATTGGCCCGAGAAGCCGCACCTTGCACTTTGGGGCTACCGCACATCGGGCCGAATGCCCACGGAGAAACCCCATTTGCCCCGACATACGGGATGGAAGCGCCTCTTCCCATCGAGCTAGAAATTCCTCACTCCGAGTGCCGCTGGAAAATGACATCAACGAAGTCGAATGGCCCGGCCGACATGACGAATTGGCTCGCTAGACGAGCGACGACTAAAGGCCATGGAACACGTCCGAGCCTATCAAAGCAGATGGCTAGAGCTTTCGACAAGAAAGTCAAATCCCGAGACATCGTGGAAGGTGACCTTGTACTCAAAGAAAAGCCTCCCACTCGAACCAACCCATCTGGGAAAATGGGAACCCACATGGATCGGCCCTTTCGTGGTTCAAAAGATCTTCTCCTGAGGTGCCATGAAGCTACCGTACCTAGACGGCAATCCCTTCATGAATCCAAATAACTAAGCAAACTTCGCAGATACTTCGCCAAGAAGAACAACCGCGCATCTTCGCACTCCATGTAGTGTCGAACTACGTGCACTCCGAGCCCTCTAGTCCGGGGGAACGTAGGCAACCTTAATTGGTCCTGGCCTAAAAATACACAAAAAGTCAAAAGTTTGAATGTCAATCAAGACCTCCATCAAGCTACGCACTTTTCAAGAACACGCCTGCTAGCCACCTTGACTCAAGTCAAACGACGGCGGCAACATCAAAGGACATCCGAGAGTCACTCAAAGATCAAACGACCGACTCATGTCCGCTTCCAAGCTGTGGGGCTTGCCTTCGCCTCACGCGCTTCAAAAAAAAAAAAAGAGAGCTCGAGCAAGGGCTCACACAACAAAAAAAAAAAAAAAGCTCAAACAAGCCGCGAAATTGAGGTCAAGAGCCCGACGCCAACAAGCGGCAAGGAAGCTACGAAAAAGACCGTCGAACGACTTGTCAAGTGGAGCATTCAACCTCTCACCCAAATACAAAGCCTCAAAGAAAAGGGATGGCCGCCATGGCTCGTATCGTCTTGGCCCGCGGATGCAATGTAAAAGTCCAAAGATGGACGCCGACAAAGTGCACAAATGAAAGCAAAGGCAAACAAGAGATCTTGCGTCTCGACAAAGCTTTAAAAGTAAATCACAAATCACTAACGGTTACAACATTTCTTGATGAGTTCAAGCACGGTCTACTCTCAAGTTCACAACATGCTAAAAGACAAATTTAATACATTTAACTAATAATGTGTTTGCAATGCAATGAATGGATACCTAGAGGTCATTCCGCGCCATCTCGCGCTTGTCCCTCGCCATTCTTTCCTTTCTTCCCTCGTCCCCGGCGAGTCTTCTTTCGCTCCACGTGAACCAACTCCCGCGTCTCTCGCCCGAGATCCGGGGTCCTCCCCGTAGAGTCAAACAATCCAAGAGCTCTCGTGGCTTCATTCGCCCGTGCTTCGCTCGGATCTCCTCCCCGCGAGCCCGTAAAAGAGGACCTCTCCTCGTCGCCGGTCAACTCTAGTCTCGTAGTCAAACAAAGTGTCTCCCGTCACATCCAAAGGGTCGACTGTGCTTCTGCACTCCTAAGGCAATAGCTACTACGGCAACCGGGTCCTGCACCGCTACACGCCTCGCTTCTCCAAGACCACTGGGATCGCCCAACATGCCGCTCATACCAAAGCGTATACCGAGTCGTCAACACGACGCTCCCGACGTCTAAGAAGTACCACAGAGGGAAAGCGGAATACTTCCATACCTCGCACAATACAAGAAGGCACTCGGGCCGCCATACAAAGAGGAGCTATCTCCGCAAAGAGCAAGGTCATCCTGCCAACAAAGGCCTCGCTTCATCCCAAACCGCCGGAAACAAGCGACGGAATATAGAAGGAGGACCAAGACAAACCTCGAACTCGACAACGTAGACCCTTCCCCGCAAGATCCTCCCCGGTCTCAATCCTCCAAAGGAACCCACCAAATGGGATCTCGATGCGTACTGCAAGTCGTGCCATCCATCTCTCCCAGCGGATCGATCCATATCCAACACCAGAGGTCGCCGAGCAAATGACCACGGGCTAAACGACGTCTGAGCCCTGGCATGGCCTCGAAGTCTCTCGCAGCACAAGGTGAGCAAAGCGGGGCTTCCCCTCTCATAAAACGATCCCTGGGCCGCGACTGGCCGATACCACGAAGAGTCTCCCCAAAGACCAACGGGACAATATCCTCTCCAGCTTCGCAGGCCTCTACCACATCTAGCAAAGCGCCATCACAAATGCCAAGTGGAGCCGACTGTAAAGAGCGTCGCTATCGTACACAAGGCAAATACATCCCAAGAGACGCCACTTATCATCAACCATGAACCGCTCCTATAGCCGCAAAATGTCGATATGACCCGAATCAAGGATCATGCCCCGCACTTCTTCCAACGAAGTACGAAGAAAGTCTCGCAAGCTTCACGCTCACAAAGAAGACCACCAACCAAAGGAAGCGAGATGGCCTCCACCTCCTGGCCCTCCAATCAAAGCCCGAAAATCTTCAAAAGTGGGCACCATTTCATTGTAGGAGAAACAAGACACGTGCCTCCTAACATCCTGCAACTTCGGTGTACTCGCAACAAATCCCAATCAGAACCAACTCCTTAAAAGACCAAACCGAGCAAAGACGAAACCTTACCTCGAAAGCCCGTCTCCGATGCCTCATACGGCGCCGCATCCACGTTTTCAACCGCTCTAGGAAGTGTGCTTGCCTCTCTCCGCGAAAGCCTCGGCAAAATTCTAGGGACAAACGAAGAATCCATGGCAAAAATGGAGGTTCCTAGAGAAAATGGGGAAGAAAGCTCAAAATGGCCGCAAATGGGGAATGGGAGAAAGTCCAGACACTGAAAACATTTAAGTCCTCCCAAAGCAAAGTTGGTCCGTACGACCTCTTTGCAATGTAGGTCCGTCCGTACGGACCTCTTGCAATCGAACCCTTTTTCCTCAAAGAACAAGCATAACAAACACTGTCCTCAAGAAACCTTGCTCCAAATACCCAAACACTGCCAAAGCCATTTCCAAGAACCAACACTACCCACAAACGCACTCTCGCCCACGTGGCATGTACAAAAAAATAAAAATAATAATAGCAACAATTTCTAGGACAATTCCTGAATCACAAAAATAAATGACATTACATCTTAAAATAAAATACTGTTTGCCATGCAAATACTTGTGTTTTATTACAGGTACAAAATGTCTGTTGCTAAAAAAAAAAAAAAAGAGAAAGGAATATGGAAAGAGGGAAAGCAAATGAATACTAATCAGAGCCCTCGTCATCATCATCCTCGCCAAGATCCTCCAAAGAAACATCGGGCATCCCAGCCGAACTCGCCCGTCACGCCCTCATCATCGTAGTACCGAGCCCTCCGAGCCTCGCCACTCAAAATAATTCAAGGATCAAATCCGGCGAAAGGGTCAAGAAAGAAGGCTCGAGAATCCTCACTCCCGAGCGCCATGCGGAGGCATGAATCGATAAAAGGGCCGCCCTCGAAGGCCCCGCAGCCCGTAAGACGCCCCGCATCCATGCTATGCGCCGCTCTCGAGGGCCCTCCCGCTGCGGCTCCGGCTCGGCTCTAGGCGAGGAACATCCATGTAATGCCTCGAAGGCATCGGCTCATACGTGGCATACGACGCGAAGACCGGCAAGACATCTTCGACGCCATCTTCTTAGCAAAGGATCTCATCGCCACATAACGGCGAAGCCGGGCCGCATCGTAGGCTCTCCCTGACTCGCACAAGCAAACACCAAGGAAACGCTCATCAAATGCGCTTATACTCAACAACAAAAAAGAAAAAAATGCGTAAAAGATGCCAAAATGGAAAAGAGTCAAGACACTCACCGATCTATCAGATCCACCGCACGCAGCAGAGCTCGCCAGAACGGCATGCATACCCTCCTCCGCGATCCGTCCCCACGGACATAAGTGAATCCGGCCGCAAGATCGGAACCTCGGGGAGCTCGCGGCCCACCTCTCTCTCCTCGCCACTACCTCGCGCGTCCTCAACTTCCTCCTAACAAAGGTCTCGTACTCCTCACCAAACAAATGAACTCCTCGGCACCCACACCGCCAAGGTACCTCTCAAAATCAAGCACATCCATATCCCCGAGTCAAACATCCCAAACGGAGGATCCCTGAGCCACGGAAGCACACCGGCCATGCCGCGTAAGACTCGCTCCCCTGCATACATGGCGTCGCAAGTCAAGCTCCGCAAAGATCTTCCGCCGCGGCCGTCACCTGGGAGCTCCTCAAACTCATCACCTCATACCGAGCCCACGGGAACAAGACGAACCCTCACGGCTATCTCGCTCCAAACGCTCAACGACAACTCAACCACCGAAAGTCCGAAGTCATCTTCCAATGTAAAAGGGCCCCTACAGGGTCATGCATCCCCAGCAATTCAAGCACCGGCAGTCAGTGTAAGCCCGAACCTAGCCCACTTCAACGGCAACGCAAGCACCGGCCGTCAAACGTAAGACCGGACCTCGCCCACTTCAACGGCAAATCAACCACCGGCAGTCAGATGTAAGCCCGAACTTCGCCCACTCCAACGGCAATTCAACCAATGCCCGCTCAACGGCAATTCAAGAAGGAGCCAATACCTCCCAAAGACGAATATCAAGGCGCAAGACGCTCCAAACGCTCAACGACAACTCAACCACCGAAAGTCCAAGTCATCTTCCCAATGTAAAAGGGCCCCTACTGTGGTCATGCATCCCTCAAAGCACCAAGCACCGTCATGTAAGCCCGAACCTAGCCCACTTCAACGGCAACGCAAGCACCGCCAACAGAAGTCTAACCTAGCCCACTTCAACGGCAACGCAAGCACCGGCAGCTGTAAGCCCGAACCTAGCCCACTTCAACGGCAACGCAAGCACGGCAGCCGCTGTAAGCCCGAACCTAGCCCACTTCAACGGCAACGCAAGCACCGGCAACGTAAGCTCCGAACCTAGCCCACTTCAACGGCAACGCAAGCACCTATAGCCGATGTAAGCCCGAATCTCGCCCACTCTAACGGCAATTCAACCAATGCCCGCTCAACGGCAATTCAAGAAGGAGCCAATACCTCCCAAAGACGTAATATCAAGGCGCAAGACGCCCAAACGCTCAACGACAACTCAACCACCGAAAGTCCGAAGTCATCTTCCCAATGTAAAAGTGGCCTCTGGTCATGCATCCTCAAAGTAAGCACTTGTAAGCCCGAACCTAGCCCACTTCAACGGCAACGCAAGCACCTAGCCAGAAGTCTAACCTAGCCCACTTCAACGGCAACGCAAGCACCGGCAGTCAGTGTAAGCCCGAACCTAGCCCACTTCAACGGCAACGCAAGCACCGGCAGTCAGTGTAAGCCCGAACCTAGCCCACTTCAACGGCAACGCAAGCACCGGCCATCAAAGTAAGCCCGAGCTCCTCCTCAAAGAAGTCAAAGTGGAAGTCATGCAAGATCGCATACCCTCAAAGATCGACCATCATTCTCGCCCACTCCACGGCAAACAAACACGCGAAGGAGCCAACACCTCCGAGTACAAGTACCAAGGAACGAAGCGCCTCCCAAAACGCCCAATGATGAAGCAATAATCGGCCATCATCCTTGCCCACTTCAACGGCAGCACAAGCACCGGCAATCATCGTAAGTCCGACCTTCTACATCAACATGCAAAAACACAAATGGCATCTACGCCGAATCACAAGGCGCCACGCCCACAACCGCAATCGAAGACGATTCAAGTCCTCACACCATTCTCCTACCCTAAGGCCTTAAACCACCCGATTAGGAAAATCGTAAAATTTCCTGTGACGCCACCACGTCCTCATCACCGACCTATGCGGCCACCCAGACGCCACCACGCCCTTATCACCGACCTATACGGCCACCCCGACGCCACCACGTCCTTATCACCGACCTATACGGCCACCCCGACGCCACCACGTCCTTATCACCGACCTATACGGCCACCCCGACGCCACCACGCTCCTTATCACCGACCTATACGGCCACCCAGACGCCACCACGCCCTTATCACCGACCTATACGGCCACCCAGACGCCACCACGTCCTTATCACCGACCTATACGGCCACCCAGACGCCACCACGTCCTTATCACCGACCTATGCGGCCACCCCGACGCCACCACGTCCTTATCACCGACCTATACGGCCACCCCTGACGCCACCACGTCCTTATCACCGACCTATACGGCCACCCCTGACGCCACCACGTCCTTATCACCGACCTATACGGCCACCCCTGACGCCACCACGTCCTTATCACCGACCTATACGGCCACCCCGACGCCACCACGTCCTTATCACCGACCCATACGGCCACCCCGACGCCACCACGTCCTTATCACCGACCTATACGGCCACCAGACGCCACCACGTCCTTATCACCGACCTATACGGCCACCCCGACGCCACCACGCCCTTATCACCGACCTATACGGCCACCCCGACGCCACCACGCCCTTATCACCGACCTATACGGCCACCCCGACGCCACCACGTCCTTATCACCGACCTATACGGCCACCCAGACGCCACCACGCCCTTATCACCGACCTATGCGGCCACCCCGACGCCACCACGCCCTTATCACCGACCTATACGGCCACCCAGACGCCACCACGTCCTTATCACCGACTCCATGCGGCCACCCCGACGCCACCACGCCCTTATCACCGACCTATACGGCCACCCAGACGCCGCCACGTCCTTATCACCAACCTATACGGCCACCCAGACGCCCACGTCCTTATCACCACCGACCTCGGCGGTCACACAACACCTGTGGCACCACCACGCCCGCATTCACAAAACACTCACCCCACACCCGAACTACGACTGTGCTTCGATTCCCGCCAGTGGATACGTAGGAATCCTATCACAGTGGTCCAGCTTATTGACCTAAACGGCCACCCAAAAGGACGCCACCACGTCCTCACTTCGACCCTCACGGCCACTTCCTCTCCCAAAGACGCGATCCAGACATTAGGACCCTTATCTTATCTGGCGACCCCACTTCCTTCATAAGTGACGCCGCCGAGGGGCTTCGTAAGTACCCCAACTGGATCACTCCCTTTCAAACACACGGAAACACCGTGCACTCATCCACGCAGCCTCGTAGACCTCTCACTCAAAACCCTCTCAAAACCCTCTCAAACCCCCAACCAAACCAGTGTGGGAGGAGCCTTTCTCGGGATAAAAAGGGACAAAGGGCCTTTCGGGAATTTTTCGTGAAACCGGAAAGCAATATAGGTCCGTACGGACCTCTTTGTTTCCATAATTACTAAATCCCCTTAAAGTCCACAATATTCCTCAAATCCCGGAGAAATGATGGTTTCCATGTACTTGGTCCGTACGACCTTCTTTGCATGCAAGATGGTCCGTACGGACCTCTTTGCAAGGGGACATCATCATTTCCGTAATATTCACCATCATTGCATATTCCCTCAAATCGAGGAAAACCAAAATCCTCGGATAACTGGAGGTCCGTACTGACCTCTTTGCACCAAATCTCGAGACTATAAATAGAGGGCTCCCTCCTCATTTTTTCACACCTCCCACTTCTCTCTTCCTCCCTAAGCCTTCTCGGCTCCCCTTCTAAGACCTTTCGAGGCATTCCCGCCCCTTCGGATCCTTCCGAGGCCTTCCGAGCCCCTCGAGGTGCTCCGAAGCCTCTCCGAGCGCCTCCCGAGACGCTCCCGCGCCGCCCCGAGGCACTCTCGAGGTACTCGAGGCCCCTCGTGGTACTCCGAGGCCTCGTCGGTCTTTCCACTGTCCCGCTCTTTCCGAGTCAAACCGACGATCCCAAACCACGCCGAAATCCCGCCCGAGTGACTCCCGCCACCACAACGCACGCCGAACCTCTCGCCCGAGTGATCCCGACGATCCCCACGCACGCCGAACCTCTCGCCCGAACGCAGCCGACAACATCAACTCACGCCGAAACTCGTCCGCGTACAACCGGTCCCTCCCGAAGCAATCCCGATCCGTACCTAACGCTACTCCGACCTCAAACACTATTCCCGCGGAAGACAGACACGAACCAACATTGGTAAGGCTTCCTTCCTATACTATTTCAATACATTTCCATACATAGCATACAATGTAGACATCCGATACAGCATGCATTTTTAAAAGCACACACACACACACACAACATTTAAAGGATATTAGGGGTATCCGAAAGACTCGTTTTACGAGGCTACTCGGGTGAGCTCTAATATTCTAATATTCTCTTCCCGAGGAGTCATCTGACCTCCGAACTCAAAATCTCATCACACAAAAACAGCTTTAAAATTTATCTTTAAACTCGATGCCCTTTTTCAATGTTTTGGGCTTAATAAAAACGGCGTGGCGACTCTACAAAGCAAAACACAGCGAGACACCTCCAACCTCGCAAAACGCTAAGACGGAATAAGCCAGATGCCGGGGCGCGATTGTGCTGCCTCTCGGATCCGGGCGAACATTCCCGAACAGCGAACGAGCGCGAGATGCACGGGGGCACCATCCGCGCGCGAGCCGGATCCCGGGTAATTTCAGATATGCAAGGTACCAACGGATGACAACATTGGGGATCCACTCACCAAGCCTTTGCCACAAGCTAAACATGATGGTCATGTTAGGTCCATGGGTATAAGATACATGAATGATTGGGCCTAGTGCAAGTGGGAGACTGTAGGTGTTAGTGCCCTAGGCCTATAGAGATAGACTTAAATGTAATGTCATTATTCATTTATATAAGAGATTATTATTTTGATTATTATATATGTTTGCATCTTTATTGTAATAATCGTGTCCCTAGTACTTAAGAAGCACTAGTATGAAGTTTAATGGATAATCATGTGATGATTATATGCATAGGGATGCTCATTAAATTCATGGGTACTTGTTAGAGAACAAGGTACTGGACTTGACCCGTTATGAGATTTATGTCATGGTCAAATGTCATAATTAAATCTCATATAGTCATATCATTGATATCCTTTGACATGAGATTATCATCGTCTTCCACTCGATGAATATTGTGTTTGATATAGTTTAACATTATCTTTAATCGAATGACAATAAGGGCTATTATTGGCATGATAGGATTCTTGTTGGGAAGAATGATAAGTCAAGATGGAATTTTGTCCCTCGTAAAAAGAGATGTTTGCTAGGCCACTCGTAAGTAAGATTGATGATGTACATGGCCATGTTCGAATCAATTAATGTGATTAATAACATTCGATTAATCAATTTACTTGGTAATGAGAAAGCATTGAACAATATGAGTTGACGTGGACCATGACTCATGTTCAATATAACATCGTGTGACAATGGGATTGTGATATGTTCTATGTAGGAAATTAAACTTGATATTATATTATTTGGATAGGCATAATGACTTGCTAGAGTCCGCTCATGTCTTATGAGGATCGATGTGATCAAACTCATTACCAACATAATATAGTTTTATGGGGTCACACACATCGAACGAATTGTAAAAAATGAAAAATATGGAGTTTTTGTACTGAGGGGACGACTCGTCCCTTGGCCAGAACCAACTATTCCCTTGGCTGGGGACGAGTGTTTCAGAGGATGTGTCCTGAGGGACGACTCGTCCCATATGGGACGACTTGTGCCCAAAGGATGGATCGTGCCCAAGATTTGTACCAACTATTCCCCTTAAGGGGGACGAATGTATCTGAGGCAGTGTGGAAGGGGACGACTCGTGCCCTATGGGACGAGTCGTCCCGTCGGCGTTGGCAGATACGTAACTGCTTAGAAATTAGGGTTTTCCAAATAGGAAAAGGTATTTATAGAGTATAAATATTGCCTCCCTTTTGCCCTAGCAGTAACATACGAAATTTGGGTTTAGAGAAACACAAATTGAGAGTTTTCAATTGAGAATTGAGAATCAAAACACAACCAATTCCATATTTTTCATAGATTGAAAGGGGTTGCAATCAAGGGATCTAGCAATCCACCTAGAAGAGTTCTAGGGTTCGTTCAACGTGTGGATACACATAGAGGATCTTCTCAATTCAAGATCTTAAGTTCGTGATTCAAGCTTCGTTCATGTAACGACCCTAACCCTAGGCACTAATTTTAATATCATATTGTGTGCCTTTAATATTATTGTTATTATTATATGTCCATTTTTATATACTTGATTTCATATGTTAGGATAAATGATAGGGTAATAAATTAATGTTCTAGGAAAGATATAAAAATAGAAATAAATAAAGCATTGGGAAAATATAATGATAGGAAATGAATAAATAGTAGAGGGAGGTTAAAATGGGTAGATAAATGATTTTTGGGTTGGATTTAATTATTAAGGTGAAAGCCTTAGTTTGAGTAGGGAGAAAGGGGGGGGGGCATTTTCTTTTCTCCTAATTCCCTCCTTCTTGGCTCAATAGTCAACACCCCCATAACCTCCCCATACTTCCCTTCACTTTTTCCCCTACTCCCTCTTATCTCCTCCCACACTCTTTTTCCTCCTCATCTTTCTTCATTCTTCCTCTTACACTTTCTCCATGGAAGCATTGTGAAAGCCTTCCAATTCAAGAGCTCCTACCAAGATTCAATTCTCAACCAAATTCAAATCTAAGTGTCCTTTGGTGAGTAGTTCATCTCAAGGAATTGATCAAGCCTAGGAAATCATCATTTTCTCTTGCATTGGCAAAGGTGAGTTATTATGACTTTCCCTTCATTAAATGTTCATGAACTATTGGATGTTGTTATTGTTATTATATTGTTGGTTGAGTGTTGGGAACCTTTCTTGGTGTAGAGAAATGTTTAATGACCTAGATGTAAGGTTTAGGTATATGGAAGTTGACAAAGAAGCAAGAGAATGGTTTAAATGGGAATAGAAAGGTTAAAGATGAAATGGGTAGTTTAATGAGTAAAACAACCAAGAATTAAAAAGATTAAAGCTATCTTATGTGATTAGGAATGCTTAAGTATGATATTGGTGATGTTAGGCAACCTCTTTATGTTCACAATTTAGAGAAAGCTTGGGGTGGATTTTTGGATTTTTCTTGAAATAGGGAATTAGAGTTGCTGCTGTGTATTGGGAGCAGGGGCTCCCCCCTTTTGGGAGCGGGCGCTCCCTCCTTCCAGAAACTTGTGTCAAACTTGGCTACTCTGGGAGCAGGTGCTCCCTTTTATTGGGAGCGGGCGCTCCCATGGCGTAAACCGAATGGCAGTAATTTAGTGTCTTGGGAGCGTGTGCTCCCTTTTTGGGAGCTGGTGCTCCCCCCAGCAGAAATTTTTCTCCACTTTCCTTTCTCGCTGATTTCTCCCAACGACTTCTTAGCTTGATCCCTAACCATGATAAGGTAGTAGAATCTAACCTCCCCGGGATACAAATTAATCCTTTTAACCGAGGTTAAAGTAAAATATTTGGGCCACTTAATGACACCTTAAATGGGTTTAAATGGAACTACGGAAGCAGTTTAAATCCGACTCAGGAATCGTTTGGCAATCTTGTTTGACCACTTATCAAATGTGACTTCCACTTGGTAAATTGAGCGTGGACCTTCATAGAGGCCATGTATTGTTGTATATTGATTTTGTAGGGTTGGTTAATGATACCTTATTACATTACTTGATTCCATATTCATTGATAGTTATATGCATAGTGTATTAATTAAATGTTGCACTATGATGTTGGTTGAACATGAGTATATTTTACCATGTGACTATATTGCTTATTTATGCATAGTGTGTTAAAGAAATGTTGCACTATGATGTTGGTTGAGCATGAGTATATTTTACCATGTTGCTATGTTGTTTATTCCCTTTGTGGATTTATTCAAGTATCTATTATGTGGTTGATAATGTGTGAGTCAGCTGACATTGGGGGTATAACATAATACGATCAATTATGGAAGTGTGACCTAATGTGATCGGATTATGTTATATCTGTGGCCGTCCCCTCCCCGTGGCCACAGGATGGGGTATAGCATCCGTATTGAGCCAAAAGCCTTACAGAGTTGCTCTTTTTTTGTATTATTTGGTTCCCTGAAAAACGGGTCTTATAAGACTTGAGTATTGCTTAAGCAGCTCACTGTAAGATTGGAGTATGATTATACCCAATGTTGTACGACTACTGTTCAGACGGGAAAAGGTAAACCAAGGTAATGGAATGTGTTTATAGCTTTCCCAAGGTGTTATGTGCGACTTGTTATATGTTGCATTTATTTGGCATATTGCTGCATTCATAATAGCTTGCTGAGATTTATTCTCACCCCTCTCCCTTTAATGTTTTTAGATCCCGAAACAGGAGGACCGGCCAAGTAAGGATGGAAAGGAGTTTGGAAGTGAGCTTTTGGGTATTGTCGGGGTATGTTAGGTTGGCGTAGAAAATATTTTGTTATAATTCCTTTTGGGAGTTTGTAATTATAAACTTTATTTTTCTACGTTAAAACCAATATCTTTTGTAACTAAACAGGTGAATGTTTCAAAGTTGGTCAACTCCTCCTTCCAAGTGGAGAGGAGTGGAGTTATTTTGAAATGAACATGTTAATGATGTTTTTAGTTGGAAGTTTAATTAAAAGTTTAAAAGTTTAGTGATATTTGGGTTAGTTTGAGGACGCTCCAACTCGGGACACGTGTAGGTTCCGGGTCGGGGTCCTCACAGTTGGTATCAGAGCTCGGTTAGAGTTCTCGGGTAGAGTCTAGCCGTGAGAAAGTGAGAGTGTGTGATAACTGACGTCGAGTGTTTAATGCAGGAGTTTGTACTAATGGCGGGTAATGATGGAGATCAGGATCGGGCTTTGGGTAATGTTGGTAATCCGAATGCCGAGATGATGGATATGTTCCGGGTGTTTCTTCATAATATGGCGGCTCAGAATAATGGCAGGGGACAAAGAACAACCGTAAGGTAGACAAGGGCACCATGGTTTAGAGAAGTTTGTGAAGATGTCTCCTCCTAGCTTCAACGGAGATCCGGATCCGGTGAAGGCGGAGAGATGGCTTGAGGCGATGAACAAGATTTTCTTGGCTATGGAGAGTTCGGATGCAGAAAAGGTGAGATGTGCCGTATTCAAGCTAGAGGGACCCGCTGAGCACCGGTGGCGTGTAGTAAAGGATGGATGGGACCGGATTTGACACCGCAGACTTGGGAGAATTTCACACGTAAGTTCCGGATCATTTCGTGCCAATGGTTACTAGAGACAAGAAGGAGGTTGAATTTCGAAATTGGAGCAAGGGACCATGTCGATAGCACAAGATTCAAAGAAAGTTTACGGAGTTAGCCGATATTGTCCTCACTTGGTACCGGATGAAGAGAGGCGTATCTACCGGTTTGTGAAAGGTTTAAGGGTGGAGTTCCGGAAGCAGCTTTTGACTCATGACTTCGCCAACTTTCAAGCGGCTGTGAACATGGCGTACCGGATTGAGAATGACATAGAGGAGCATCGTGGTAAAAATGAAGGTGGGAACAGAAACAGATTCCAAGGTCAAGGTTCGGGACAGAACAGAGGGCAACCAAGGACATTCACTCCGGGAGCGAATAGAGGAGGAAACGTAGCGGCTCCGGCAAATCGTTCGACTTCCGGCCGCTTTGGAGCAACGTGTGGTTATTGCAAGAGGCAAGGGCATTCGGAGGACAAGTGTTGGAGCAAGCAAGGCAAGTGTTTGGAATGTGGGTCGATCGGTCATTTTCGAAGGAATTGTCCTAAGTGGCAGAGTAAGCAAGCTTCGGGTAGTGGTCAAGGGGGACAAGGTAGTGGTGTGAAAAGGGATGTCGACGGGAAACCCAAGGATAGAGTCCAAGGTCGAGTGTTTGCTTTGGGTCGAGGAGAGGTCGATCCTAATGCCGTCATTAGAGGTATAGTTCCTGTCTCAGGAGTTAAGACCCGCATTCTTATAGATCCCGGGTCTTCCCATTCATTTGTGGCATCTCATTTTGCATTCTCATTGCACATTTTGCCTGAATCTATGCCTTATGTGTTGGAGGTCTCTACTCCTATGGGAGAGTGCCTTGCATCTTCTTTAATATATCGTGGTTGTGATGTGACTATATGTGGGCATGTATTGCCGGTGGATTTGGTCGAGTTACCAATCCGTGATTTTGATGTGATCCTTGGGATGGATTGGTTGAGTCAGTGCCATGCTTTGGTAGACTGTCGTAGGAAGCGAGTCTCATTTGCTATGCCTGATGTGCCTACTTTTATATTTGATGCCGATAAATCTATGTTCGGTTTACATGTTATTTCTGCCTTAAAAGCTAGAAAGATGCTATCTAAGGGGTGTGCGGGTTACTTAGCTTATGTGGTAGATTCCAATAAGAAGTCTCCCGAGTTAGCTCATGTTCCGGTTGTGAATGAGTTTAGTGATGTGTTTTCTAGTGAGTACTCTATGCCTCCGGATCGTGAGGTAGAGTTTTGTATTGACTTAGTGCCCGGTACCACCCCTATCTCTAAAGCATCCTATAGAATGGCTCCGGCCGAGTTAAAAGAGTTGAAGGTCCAATTGCAAGAATTGTTAGACCGAGGTTTTATTCGTCCTAGTGTGTCTCCGTGGGGAGCACCGGTCTTGTTTGTTAGGAAGAAGGATGGTACCTTACGATTGTGTATTGACTATCGTTTGTTGAACCAAGCCACCATTAAGAATAAATATCCTCTTCCGCATATATATGATTTGTTCGACCAACTCCAAGGTTCCGTTATCTACTCAAAGCTTTATTTGAGAAGCGGATACCATCAGTTGAAGATTAGGCCGGATGATATTGCTAAGACAGCTTTCCGAACTAGATATGGTCACTATGAGTTTGTTGTGATGCCTTTTGGGTTGACTAATGCTCCAGCCGTGTTTATGGATATGATGAACCGTGTTTTCAAGCCTTATCTTGATAGTTTCGTGGTGGTATTCATTGATGATATCCTTGTGTATTCTAAGTCCCGGGAAGAGCACGAAAATCATTTGAGGATTGTTTTGTCAGTTCTTCGTGAGAAGCGCTTGTACGCCAAGTTCAAGAAGTGTGAGTTTTGGCTTGAGCAGGTTTCTTTCTTGGGGCATGTTGTGTCGAGTTCGGGGATTTCCGTGGATCCTTCAAAGATTGAAGCCGTGGTTAATTGGAAGCAACCTTCGACTGTAACTGAGGTTCGTAGTTTCCTTGGTTTGGCGGGTTATTATCGGAGGTTCATTGAGGGGTTTTCTCGGATTGCTACTCCGTTGACGAGGTTGACTCGAAAAGATGTTTCGTTTGTATGGGATTCCAAGTGTGAGGAAAGTTTCAATGAATTGAAGAAGAGGTCGACGACGGCTCCCGTTCTTACCCTACCGGATGGTTGTGAGAATTTTGTGATCTATAGTGATGCCTCGAAGGCGGGTTTGGGTTGTGTCCCCATGCAGAATGGGAAGGTTATCGCGTATGCCTCTAGGAAGTTATCACCGGCGGAACAAAATTATCCTACTCATGATATGGAATTGGCGGCGATTGTTTTTGCGTTGCATAAGTGGAAGCACTACCTTTATGGGGCGAAGTTTGAGATTTTCACCGATCATAAGAGTTTGAAGTATCTATTTACCCAAAAGGAGTTGAACAACCGACAAAGGAGATGGCTTCGAGTTCTTGAAGGATTTTGATTGTGTCATTTCCTATCACCCGGGAAGGCCAATGTAGTGGCGGATGCGATTAGCCGAAAGGCGTATGTGTGCCTTTGAGTTCCCGAGAATTGAAGAGTGAGGTAATTGTTGCGAATGTTAGAGCCGTTCCGACATTGTATGGAGATTTGAAAGAAGCTCAACAAGGTGATCCGGAATTGAAGAAAATATTAGATCAAGTGCATGAGGGGAAAGTTGGGGATTTTGCGTTGAATAGAGATGGTATTTTAACTTTCCAAGGGAGAATTTGCGTTCCTTCATCGCCGGAAATCAAGAAGCGTGTTTTAGAGGATGGCCATAAGTCCAAGTTTGCGATTCATCCGGGTAGTACCAAAATGTATCAAGACTTGAAGCGTGGGTATTGGTGGAATGGTACGAAGAGGGAAATAGCGGATTATGTATCTAAGTGTTTGACTTGTCAACGCATTAAGGCGTAACATCAAAGACCGGCGGGACTACTTCAACCATTAGATATCCCGGAATGGAAATGGGAAGGAATTTCGATGGATTTTGTTTCGGGTTTGCCTCTCACCGCGAAGAAGATGGATGCTATTTGGGTTATTGTGGATCGGTTGACAAAGTCGGCTCATTTTCTTCCGGTATCAACCAAGTTTTCGTTAGAAAAGTTAGCTCGCTTGTACATGAAGGAGATTGTAAGACTTCACGGGGTTCCGGTTAGTATTGTGTCCGACAGTGGATCCGAGGTTTACATCTAGATTTTGGAGAGCATTGCATGAAGCCTTAGGTTCTAAATTGTGTTTCAAGACGGCCAAGCTTCATCCTCAAACCGACGGTCAATCCGAGAGAACTCTTCAGATACTTGAGGATATGTTACGGGCTTGTGTGATGGATTTCCAATTGTCATGGGAGGATCATCTACCTTTAGTGGAGTTTGCCTACAACAACAGCTTATCGCCTAGTATCGAGATGGCTCCGTATGAGGCGTTGTATGGTAGGAAGTGTCGATCTCCGATGTGTTGGGACGAGGTTGGTGAAGCGAGACTTTGGGGCCCGGATTTGGTTCCGAGATTCTACGGAGAAGATCAAGGTGATTCGGGATAGATTGAAGACGGCTCAGAGTAGACGTAAAAGCTACGCCCGACAATAGAAGACGGGATTTATCTTTTCGGTGGGTGACTTTGTGTTCTTGAAGGTCTCTCCGAGGACGGGAATCAAGAGGTTTGGTAACAAGGGTAAATTGGCTCCGAGGTTCGTTGGTCCGTTTGAGATCTTAGAGAAGATTGGGGATTTGGCTTATCGGTTGGCATTGCCTCCGTCTCTTTCTTTACTCCATGATGTCTTCCATGTTTCGATGTTGAGAAAGTATTGTCATGATCCTTCCCACATCTTGAGTTCTCCCCCCGATGATGTCCAAGCGGACATGTCGTATGTTGAGGAACCCTTGAAAGTCCTAGAGTTCCAAGTTAAGGAGTTGAGGTCTAAGAGTATTCCTATAGTGAAAGTCCTTTGGAAGAACCACACCGTTGAGGAAGCGACGTGGGAGCTAGAGTCGGAGATGAGAGCGAAATACTCGTGGTTGTTTGAAAATCCAAGTAAGTTTTCTTTTTAAAATTCGGGACGAATTTTCTTTAAGGGGGAGTGAGTGTAACGACCCTAACCCTAGGCACTAATTTTAATATCATATTGTGTGCCTTTAATATTATTGTTATTATTATATGTCCATTTTTATATACTTGATTTCATATGTTAGGATAAATGATAGGGTAATAAATTAATGTTCTAGGAAAGATATAAAAATAGAAATAAATAAAGCATTGGGAAAATATAATGATAGGAAATGAATAAATAGTAGTAGGGAGGTTAAAATGGGTAGATAAATAATTTTTGGGTTGGATTTAATTATTAAGGTGAAAGCCTTAGTTTGAGTAGGGAGAAAGGGGGGCCATTTTCTTTTCTCCTAATTCCCTCCTTCTTGGCTCAATAGTCAACACCCCCATAACCTCCCCATACTTCCCTTCACTTTTTCCCCTACTCCCTCTTATCTCCTCCCACACTCTTTTCCTCCTCATCTTTCTTCATTCTTCCTCTTACACTTTCTCCATGGAAGCATTGTGAAAGCCTTCCAATTCAAGAGCTCCTACCAAGATTCAATTCTCAACCAAATTCAAATCTAAGTGTCCTTTGGTGAGTAGTTCATCTCAAGGAATTGATCAAGCCTAGGAAATCATCATTTTCTCTTGCATTGGCAAAGGTGAGTTATTATGACTTTCCCTTCATTAAATGTTCATGAACTATTGGATGTTGTTATTGTTATTATATTGTTGGTTGAGTGTTGGGAACCTTTCTTGGTGTAGAGAAATGTTTAATGACCTAGATGTAAGGTTTAGGTATATGGAAGTTGACAAAGAAGCAAGAGAATGGTTTAAATGGGAATAGAAAGGTTAAAGATGAAATGGGTAGTTTAATGAGTAAAACAACCAAGAATTAAAAAGATTAAAGCTATCTTATGTGATTAGGAATGCTTAAGTATGATATTGGTGATGTTAGGCAACCTCTTTATGTTCACAATTTAGAGAAAGCTTGGGGTGGATTTTTGGATTTTCTTGAAATAGGAATTAGAGTTGCTTGTGTATTGGGAGCGGGCTCCCCCTTTGGGAGCGGCGCTCCCTCCTTCCGTAAACTTGTGTCAAACTTGGCTACTTTGGGAGCAGGTGCTCCTTTTATTGGGAGCGGGCGCTCCCCATGGCGTAAAACCGAATACGTAATTTGGTGTCTTGGGAGCAGTGTGCTCCCTCTTTTGGGAGCCGGTGCTCCCCCGCCAGAAATTTTTCTCCACTTTCCTTTCTCGCCGATTTCTCCCAACGACTTCTTAGCTTGATCCCTAACCATGATAAGGTAGTAGAATCTAACCTCCCGGGATACAAATTAATCCTTTTAACCGAGGTTAAAGTAAAATATTTGGGCCACTTAATGACACCTTAAATGGGTTTAAATGGAACTACGGAAGCGCTTTAAATCCGACTCAGAATCGTTTGGCAATCTTGTTTGACCACTTATCAAATGTGACTTCCACTTGGTAAATTGAGCGTGGACCTTCATAGAGGCCATGTATTGTTGTATATTGATTTTGTAGGGTTGGTTAATGATACCTTATTACATTACTTGATTCCATATTCATTGATAGTTATATGCATAGTGTATTAATTAAATGTTGCACTATGATGTTGGTTGAACATGAGTATATTTTACCATGTGACTATATTGCTTATTTATGCATAGTGTGTTAAAGAAATGTTGCACTATGATGTTGGTTGAGCATGAGTATATTTTACCATGTTGCTATGTTGTTTATTCCCTTTGTGGATTTATTCAAGTATCTATTATGTGCTTGATAATGTGTGAGTCAGCTGACATTTGGGGTATAACATAATACGATCAATTATGGAAGTGTGACCTAATGTGATCGGATTATGTTATATTCGTGGCCGTCCCTCCCGTGGCCACAGGATGGGGTATAGCATCCAGATTGAGCCAAAAGCCTTACGAGTTGCTACCGTCTTATTTGGTTCCTCGAAAACGGGTCTTATAAGACGTGAGTATTGCTTAAGCACCACCGTAAGATTGGAGTATGATTATACCCAATGTTGTACGACTACTGTTCAGACGGGAAAAGGTAAACCAAGGTAATGGAATGTGTTTATAGCTTTCCCAAGGTGTTATGTGCGACTTGTTATATGTTGCATTTATTTGGCATATTGCTGCATTCATAATAGCTTGCTGAGATTTATTCTCACCCCTCTCCCTTTAATGTTTTTAGATCCCGAGACAGGAGGACCGGCCAAGTAAGGACGGAAAGGAGTTTGGAAGTGAGCTTTTGGGTATTGTCGGGGTATGTTAGGTTGGCGTAGAAAATATTTTGTTATAATTCCTTTTGGGAGTTTGTAATTATAAACTTTATTTTTCTACGTTAAAACCAATATCTTTTGTAACTAAACAGGTGAATGTTTCAAAGTTGGTCAACTCCTCCTTCCAAGTGGAGAGGAGTGGAGTTATTTTGAAATGAACATGTTAATGATGTTTTTAGTTGGAAGTTTAATTAAAAGTTTAAAAGTTTAGTGATATTTGGGTTAGTTTGAGGACGCTCCAACTCGGGACACGTGTAGGTTCCGGGTCGGGGTCCTCACAGTTCATCAAGGATTCACAAGTTCATCAAATCTGGAATTGGAACAAGTTTGTCGAAGACAAAGGGCATCAAGGTTGGTTATTCTATTTCATCCTATTTAATTAATCATCTAGAATGGATCCATGGCTCCGGGTTTTCGTGTTAATTTGCTTTCTTCCGCTGCGTATGGACCCACGAAACCCAACAAAATGACCCTGCTCGGCATAAAGGGATAAATTCCTAAAAAACATCTAAGTATTATGGCGAACGACCCTCCTCGGCATGAAAGGACAAAGTCAAAAAATTATATAAGTAATGCCGAACAACCCTCCTCGACATAAAGGGATAAACTCCCAAAAATTATCTAAGTATTATGTCGAACGACCTTACTCGTCATAAAGGGATAAATTCCCAAAAACTATATGAGCTATTTCGAACGACCTTTCTCGACATAAAATGATAAATTCTCAAAAATTTAACTAATCGTTAAGCCGAATGCCCTTCCTCGGCTTAAAGGAATGAATTCTCAAAATCTACCAAAGTATTGTGTCGAATGATCTTCCTCGGCATAAAGGGATCAACTCCTAAAAATTACCCAAGTGTTAAGCCGAACGGCCCTCCTCGACTTAAAGGAACATTACCAAAAAATAACTAAGTGTTAGGCCGAATGACCCTCCTCGGCCTAAATGAATTAATTCCTAAAATGCAAAAGTCGAGAAACCCTCTTCGACAAAAGAAAGTTGGATACTTAGACAAAGATACAACAAGCATTCAACATACGAACATTCAAGGAAAAACAGTATGTGAAGGAGACAAGTAATGAAGCAAAACATCATATTGATTAAAAAAAAGTCAAGTACATGAGAGACCTATTCAAAAGATTACATTAACAAAACAAAATAAGAAAGCTTTAGGCTTGATCGTCACCCCTAAAAATATCATCTTGTTTAGCAGTAGCATCGGGGATAATGACCTGATCGGCTTGGACCTCCTCGACATCGTCTTCCTCGTCTTCAGAACTCAAGCCTTCCTCATCGATCTTCTCAATAAGTGTATGAATATTTTTGGGATCAAGGGGAGGAGGAACCCAAGGCTGGCCGGTTGGCATAAATGTCCTGGGAGGCCATCACTTTCAAAGCATTTTCGAAAAAAGGCACAAGGGAGTGCATAGACCGAGCAGCCTCATCATATGAGTCTTGGCAGATGAGTCGGGCAAGCGTCCCCAAGTCGACGTTGAGAGAGGGGTCTACCATGGCCCTCCTGGCCAAATGTAAGTACCCATCATAGTACATGGTAGCCGTCTTCTCTGCCACGGCCTGTCGGAAAGTCGGGCTAGCCTTATAACGGGCTATGGCGTCAGCCTCCCTAGAAGGAATACTTGCCTCCAAATCTCTTAGCCGGGCAGTAGCTTCCTCGGCTATCCTTCGGAATTCCTCCCTCTGCTTTTCCATCTCAACATCCCTGAGTCGTGTAGCTTCCTCGGCCTTGGCCAATGCCTCTCATCTTCCTCGTCCTTGGCCTTGGCAGCCTTATAAGCATCAGCATCTCCCCTCAGGGACTTCAAAAGCTCAACGGCCTTCTTGAGGTCAGATTTGTCCTTCTCGGCCTGTTTTTTCTAGCTTTTGCTCACGGACCTCATCTGCCTTGAATTTTATGGCCTCATAGGCCGTGACCGTGACAAGCTACACAAAGAAAAAAGAAAAATTGATCACTAAAAATACAAGTACAAAAAAATTGAGGAAGATATCGGGAAATACGAGATAGCATACCTCGCTCATGAGAAGGCCTTTCCTGCTGGCCAGATGCTCCATGCTGGGCTTTGCATCTAGGAAGTGATTCAGAAGCTCATCATCCAAGGATCTGTAAATGACAGCCCGACCAACCCTCAGCTAGGGGCCCTTGCGGGCAAGGACATCCATGCCCTTAAAGATAGGAGCTTCACGAGCCTCCTAAACGAACTGCTCGGCCTCAGCATATGTTTTAATATGCTGAGCAGATAGCACGATCGAGGAGGGCTCTATTGCTACCCTTTTTGAAGACCCCTCTACCTCGGCTTCTGTCCTTAGTCGTTTCTGAGCAGGAGTCCGTTACCCGGCATTTGTCTCCTCGGTTTCAACGAGGTCGGCCTGCTTCAAGGCTTCCTCGGCCTGGGGGTTATTAATTCTTGGGAACTCTGTCCCCCCTCGGCTTGGGCCTCTTTCCCGTCGATCTTCCTCGGCAGAGGCTCCAGCGCCCCCCGCCTGCTTGAGGGACAAAGCCCCAGCGTCTTTCGTGGCCAGAATGGCCTGCCTCTCCACAACATCAGAGCGCCTTTAACTTTTGGTTGAGGACCGGGATGCCCTCCTCTTTAATTTCATGAGCGCCTGGGGGTCAAGGATCTCCTCTTCCATCTTCTTCTCTTGCTTGACAGTTATGTCTAAAATAGACGAGAAGGACAAGCATCAACAAAAAGACGAGAAAATAAAAAAAACAAGTAAAAATGCACAAGTATAAAAACCGAGAAAGAAGAAATTTATAGCCGGGCAAGTCGTTCACGGTTAAACACCGGTTCTCGTAAAGTTTGCATATAAAACAATTGGAGTGAAAGACGAGGTCGGGATGCACTCTTCAGTCTGGGTATATGTTCCCCCTAACAACTGGGACCATGAGCACTAAACCGTCTAAGGGGCCTGGCATGATGTCGGCTTGGATATAGTATCGTTGGACGGTCTCTAGACTTGACCAACATAACGTGCCGACAGAGGCAAACTGTGTCAATTTCTCAACCAATTGGCCACTCCACTCCGGTCTCCACATTTGCTCGGGCACACCAGGGAACTTAGAGGGCGTAGGGAATTCCCAGCCTTGTCGGCTTTCCACCCTTATAACATGATTATTCCACCCCGACACCTTGCTCGACATGGGGTATACGGCCCTGGCAGACCTAGGCCTAGGAGTGCTAGTCCTACCACGTTGGTACATACCACGGCCTTTTCCTCGGCTGCCAGCACGAGCTCCCTCGACAAAGAGATCGATAATTGTCCCCAAGGTAGAAGGACCAGTTGAAGGACGGGAAACACCACTTCCTCTCCCAAACATATATGCACAACAAAACAACAGAGATAAGTTTTTGGCTAAGGCATAACAAAAGACGAGGACGAGGAAGGGTATCCCTCCCAGTCCTATTAACTAAAGTCGAGGAGGGATTCTTACCCAAGAATGGACGCTCCAAATGGTTAGAATTCAAGTAGTACATGTTGATGTGGTCAAGGATTTCTGACCAACCGTAGAACAACACAATATTTGGGGAGTCTATGCCAAGGCAATCAATCCTAAACCGACTAGGATAGCGTATGTCGGTTATAGGAGCTTGGTACCTCGTCAAAATTTCCCCAATCTCACCCAAACTTAACATCATCCACGGCCCATTGATTCTTTGATAAATTCTAAGGTTTTGGGTATGGTAGCAATTAGAGCCGTCAATACGGGATAACGGGACGACACTATGTTGTCCCACGACTAATGTGGGATGGGACGGGAAGGAATGAATTTTCGCGGGACTAAAATATTCCGTCCTGTCCCAAATCAACTGCGGGACGCGGGATAAGGCAGGACAATGCGGGATAAGAAGACTTTAAATACTTCAACATGTTTGTGTTAGACTAGCTCAAGCTTAAGTATACAGTATATGTGGCCAACCAATTAGCTAGGTCGGATGGAATTATATAATCAAAATATATTAAGACTGACCTGGCATTAATGAATTTTAAAAGTGAATGCAAATTGGGTTGGAGGTTGGTATACGTTTCACTTCATGTTTCAAAACTTAGGTACAAGTAGAGCCGTCAATACGGGATAACGGAACGGGACAGGACGACACTATGTTGTCGCGCGACTAATGCGGATGGGACGGGACGGGATGGGATGAATTTTTGCGGGCCTAAAATTTTTTGTCCCATTTGTATGGCGGGACGGGACGTCCCAACGGGACCGTCCCAAATTGACGGCTCTAGTAGCAATTTAAGGCATTAGGGTTACTTCTCCATGTTCTTGACAAGGCTATTACACGAAGAAGTCACAAAAAACCTAACTCAAGAAAAGCTTCAAGAAAAGGACAACAATGGCGGTTTTCAAGAACCCACCAAGAACAACAAAATCCAGAAAATCAAAGTAAAATGCAAGATATGAGAAAGAAATTGTACCTGAATTGAAGATTGATGAAGAGAACACAAGGTAATCAAACAGAAACACCAGAAAACGACGAACAGACTCGGGAGCAAACTTGCGGTTTACAAAGTTTATGGGTATATCTAAAGCATAGCAGTGATAAAAGAGTAAAACTGGAAGGGATTTTGGCTTTTATACCCAGATCCGAGCGAATACAGGTCGTGTAAACAGGTCAAGGCGTCGTCTCCCTCTCCTCATTATATGTTCTAGCGTGTTCCCAATGGGAATGTCTCGTCATTGATAAGTGAGCCCATCAATGTCCAAATAACCGGCGAATAAATGATTGATGCCTCGTAATTCGAGATAACACTTTCGTATTTGTGTAAGCCGAGTACGAACACCACTTCCTCCTCGGTAAAGCCGAGCTAAAAAGTCGGGGGCCACCGAACGGTATAAATCGAGTACGACTATGGGTCATAAACCGGGTAATGCCCAATGGATTGGGATCAAAGTAAAATCTATACAAGTCTCAAGTACGACATAGGGAATGGGCTTCCTTATCTATGCTTCTCATACCTACTCGTCATTTTCCACTATGTCGACCTAGACATAGAAGAGTAATATGACTAAGGTAGCAACGATGGACTATGTCGATCAAGGCATCAGCAAAGGCCGACCAGCGCCTTCTCGGTCATCATCAAGACAAGGGGAATGGGCTTCCCTACCCTTGGTCACCTCCTTACTTGGCATTTACACACGTCGATCAACATCTTATGCCGATGAGCAAGTATGCTAGCTAAGCATACGTACATAAGATTTATATAATCCTACTACAACAAAGATTGTGGGGAATTATAATCCAACTAGGATTATAATCCTTCTCTTATATAACTTCTTATACAAGGAAGGACTCTATATCACACACCTATAAATACAAGTGATAATTCACGCAATTCTTCTAGTACGATTCACACAATTCTGGTACGTTAAAACACAAATACTTACTCTCACGTCGAATGACCTTTGCCGGTAAAGCTGCGGCTTAGTTTACGTGTTTGTTCATCCTTTTCAGGCTATTCAAAATAAAATCTACCGCTGAATTTGGGCTGATCTAAACGTTTTTGACATTATCAGTGAGAAATTTAATTTAGAGCAATCTAACTGTTAAACAGTCGCATTCAGACCGTATAAAACCCAAATCCCCACCCGAATTGGATCATTGGATTGTTATGACGATCAAGTACCAATAACAGTTTAGACCCTGCAGAATAATAGTAGTACCATTTGATTTTATCAAATCTGAAAGATGGAGGGGTCATACTTTTTGTCACTTATAATGAATTTCGTTTGGTTTGGTACATATTAACGTCCTCTGTTTGCAACGAAAAGGATTCCATATACTAAGAAAACATCTTATGTTTTTTTTTTTAATTTAATATCCCAAATAAACGGATTATATTACCACCTAAAAAACCCTAAGCTACTTTAAAAATATGTCAGTAATATAATGCAGCTTCTTTTCTTATGCCCAACCATCAGTCATACTTGCAGCCACCATAACCTGCAAATTTGCACCAAAAATTAATTCAAAAATTTCACTATCATGTGCATGAATCTGAGATAATTGGGGTCACGATTTATCGACTTACTTGGATCAGTCAATGAAATTAAAGCAGAGTTGCCGAAATGACAGTTCCAAGGGTTCATTCCTGTACACTGGTAGTAAAGATTCATTGCTAAAGAAGCATGGTTGATTAGATTATCAGGTGAATAACAAGGCCCTCCCTTTTCCAATCTCTTGCAGTCTACTTGAGCGCACGCGTAGTTAACGTTCTCCAGTAAAGTTGCTTCATTTGATGAAGGCTTCGCCACGCACCACGTTTTCTGCTGCAATTTACAAGATATATAATTATTACTCATTCCGCCTTTAAATGAATCTCTAAATTTTATTTAATGGACATTCTGAAACTGTTTACTTTTTGTACAACTTAATGGTGAAGATGAATGAATAACAATTCCATGTTATCCACTTTCTAAACAGTTTTGCGACTATATCATGAATAAAGAAAAACATTTAGCGACCTTTTTTTTTTTCGTTTCAAAATGGACATTACTCGAACGAAATTTTCTTGAAAATGGACATTCATTTGGGGACGGAGACAGTATATATAAACATATTTTAGGAATTTGAATTACCTGCTGTGGTTCTGCATTAATCAATCTTATTATGGTACCTGAAATGAAGGGTATCAAGAGGAGGAAAAGGAAAGAGGAGGTAGGAAATGATTTAGCCATGGGGAGGTTAAGTAGTGTGTGTGTGTGTGTGTGTGTGTGTGTGTGTGAAAGAATTAAAAAGTGATTAGTGGTTAGGGTTTGTGAGTTGAGAGGGGATTTAAAGAGGGATTAAAGGGAGTTTGACTTTAACGGCTATATGATGCCTGACTGACGGCCGTTACTTTATTTTTAATTTGGTGAAAAGTGACCCTTTGGCTTCCCTTATCTCACTAATTTTGGTCTTTTAATATGTTTTCCACCTTTTTATTTATTAGGGTAGTCTTGAGAGGACATTTAGCAATTTTTTGTTTGTGAATGACGGTCACACATCATCTATTTCTCTGAGTTATATGGTCGAAATCAAAAGTTTATCTTTATATCTCACATTTTATTCATTAAATTTTTACCGCGTGATAAATAGAAAAATTTAAATTTATTATTACGCCTACAATAGACAATTTGATACTCCCTCCGCCCCTGAAAGATTGTCCCATTTGCCATTTTGACTTGTCCCAAAAAGTATGTCTCATTTCTAAATTTAGGAATGAATGTTGGTGCAAATCTACTAAGGTACAAGAAGGTGAAGCTCTTCCTCAATAATTGCAAAATGTACTCAATAATTGCAAAATGTACAATAGGACAATCTTTTAGGGACGGAGGGAGTATTACGTTAATTCCATTTTGTAGGTTTAAGTGTTTTGATTATAACACGAGGGTCCACACATGATATATTATTTTAACCGAATAGAACATAACAAAAAAAAAAAAAACTATAATTCTGCCTTACAAAAAATGAAAAATATAATAATACTGTAACCTATAATCCTGCCATAACAAGGACCAAAAGGGTACAATCGGCCGCCGTCTGTGGGAATCGAACCCACGACCACACGGTTAAAAGCCGTGCGCTCTACCAGCTGAGCTAAGACGGCTACCTTGTAATTCATTCATTTTTTATATTTATTGATTCTCCGATATCAATGCAAACCATTAACCTGACTCATTTGGTCCCTTAATAGCGAGTGTTTAACTGTGAACGCTAAACATTCACCAAAAATTAAATTACTTTATCTATCTGGTAGGCTAGTCTTGAGAAATTTGTACTACCTTTGTCTCAAAATAATTTTTCTACTATTTTTGTTGTTAACACGAAGGTACTTTGATCGATAGATTTAAATTAATCAAATTATTCTACTGAACATTTTTTTTATATATCATTATAAATACTATCAATAACATTTTTTAGATACTCAATAAGATAATTAAATTTATTTAAAATAATTGCTCAAATTGCTTTCGTGATAGCAACAAAAAAGTATAAATATCATTTTGGGAGAAGGGATTAGTTTGACATTATTCTAAATCTTCATCACATTTGCATCACATGCCCTATAACTTTAGTAATAGTGGTATTCGGCATTAGCTTTTTGCTTTCATAGTAAAGGTAGATAGATCTAATCTTGTTAAAGACATGTGCTACCATATTTATAAGTTAATTGATGTAGCTAAGTGACATTTTATCTATTATTAATTTAAAACTCAATTTTTCTTTAAAAAAAACATCACATACCCTATACGCAATGGTGAACACATGATTTTTTATGTGGGTGTACATATTAAATTATAGTCTCGAAACATAAATTGTGAAAACATGTTAGTTGTGGGACTCGAACTCACACCAACTATGTTAACTTTCTATTACTTTACTCACTGAAATAGACGAGTTATTTGATTAAATAGGTGCCCTTATACCCCATTTATACGGGAGTAGGTAAGCCATTACCTATACACGACTATATTAATACAACTCTAACCGAGACCAAAATACCTCCCCTAGGGACTCTAAAAGTTACCCAAGTAATACAAATATTTACAGATGCTGGCATTCAATCCTCCAAATGAAGGGTAGATTAGCTTGGGATATATATAAAAAACAATTATGATAAACAAATTGGGCATTTGGTCTAGTGGTATGATTCTCGCTTAGGGTGCGAGAGGTCCCGAGTTCAATTCTCGGAATGCCCCTAATTTCCTTCTTTTTTTTTACTTATCTTTTAGGATGAAAATCTGTCCCAAAGAGAAACTTCCTTACTGTCCACAATCAATCTGACAAGGCCCAAGTTCAATTCTTGGAGATTTCTTCATTCTGGAGTATAGTATGAATATTTTTTTAAGTTTTCCGATTATCAGTATATAAAATACCGAACCAGAATAATATCTAGCAATTATACAGACGCAAAAAGTTACTATATCAACTACACAAGTGAAGCACAGATGCAGATAAGCAAGAAGTAAGTTCATATGTTTCACTTCCGTCGTGCACAAAATCCCTCTCCAGCTTGCAGCTACTGGCTTCTATTCTAATATGGTTTCAACTTCAGAGAAGCACTGGAAACAAACAAATAAAGCGTGTAAAGTTGAAATCCATAGAGTAAATCCAGGTTTCATAAGTGAGTGTGAAACGGGGACAAGTACCTATTAATGCAAAATCGCTTTCCAGTGGGTGGGGCCCATCGTCAAATACATGGCCAAGATGAGCATCACATACAGCACACACAACTTCCGTGCGAGGCATGAAAATAATAGACAAGTCAAGCTTTGACTTCACGTTATCTCCTATTGGTTGATAGTAAGATGGCCAACCAGTTCCACTGTCAAATTTGGTGAATGATCTGGAAAAGATAAAAGAGTTTTTATATCAGTCTCAAAGTACTTTAGAGTTTAGAGAAGATAAAGATACTCCGTATCTTCCACAATTCAAAATGTCTAAAATACTTACTCGAATAGAGGGGTATCACAACAGATACAAGTGTAAGTTCCCGGAGTTTTTGTGTTCCAGTACTCCCTGATCATATTTAACAATGCAGTTGAATGAGCAATGCACAACAAAAGTAAATAACAAGACCTTCAAAGTGGATAAAAATGTTAATCCCTTTGACCTCTGTCCCATAAATATGTTCCCACTTTCCATTTTTATTTCCCAAAAAAAAGTCTCATTTCTAATGTTGTCTGATATTTACTTTATAACTAGTGTGTTTAGCTTCATTTTATACCAAAACTTGTAAAGAGAGCCATCAAACCATTATAGTGAAATAATTTACAACATTTGTGAACATCTTTATGTGAAAAACAACTAGGGATGTGTTTTTGACATATATAAACAATGCAAGGAGTGGGTACCCAAGATTAAATTAGTTCCAACTTTAGAGGATCCAATGGACTGCATATCAGAGCGTGATGATCATAGGTCATTTAGGAAATTGCATACTCTCTTCGTCCCACTATAAACTACACACTTCCTAAAATGGAAATGTTTTATTACTTTTATATTAATGGGACCCAAATGTCATACTCACAACAACAATTCAATTATTCCCTACCCCACTTTCTCTGTTCTACGGTTCTACCTCACTTTTCATACTCACAACACCTACTCCACTAACATTTTCCCTTAATTCTCATGCAAATAGTAAGTGTTTAGCTTGTAATAGAACGGAGGGAGTAAGTAAGAAAATCTTATATACAGGGATTTATCATCAAAGGTTAACATACCCGGTGAAAGCTCTCTCAGTTCCCTTCTGGCGAGCTACATAAAATTGTTCCGGTGTTAACTTCTTCTTCCATTCATCATTACTTACAGATCTATAATCTATCTTGCCCACCTCTGAGATGATATAAGAAATAGATTCAGTGGCTAGAGTTAATTTATTCTTGGTAAAGTACAAATGTAACAGAACTAGAAAGTGAGATTAAAAAAATACAATTCGATGCCACAACATTTCTGTCACCATCCGATTGAAATGCAGAATATCAGTCGATCTAACTTTGCCCCTAAATCATCTAGGTTGCTGATTTGGTGTTTTCTGATCTAATTTTAATAGAAATGACATGCTATCACAATGATACTAAATATGTACTCCCCCTCCTTGTAAGCATCCCAAGTTCAATTATGCTATACTGCTACATAAATCTCTTAGGGCGAAGCCACTTGAAGCTAATGGGGTCATTTGACCCCCTTAATTTTGGAGTTATGTCATGTTTACCCCATTTAAATTTAGGAACATAATATTTTTACCATTAAAAAAGTAGTTTTTGAAATTTTGACCCCCTTAAATTTAGGAAAAATACTACTGTATCATAATATGGACCCGTAGTGGTATTTAGGTGAATATTAGTAATGCGCCAAAGAGCTCTAGCTTGCGGCATCAGGTATACCTTTCTATACGGGAAGTTAGGGGTTCAATCCCTACAAATGGTAGATTTCATCTCCAAGTCTATCTATGGTAATGGATTAAGTTATCAACTAATTAAAAAAAAAAAAATCATTTTTTAATAAAAAAACATTTGTGAGGCATATTCTTTACCACCATAAAAAAAAAAAAAAAGAATGCACAATTTTTTGTTAGCTATGAATTTTATTTTATTTTTTATTTTTTTTGATACCCAGGTTCCCAGTTTCGCCGGACTAATCTTGGATCACCAGCTACCGGCCCCTCGGTGACTGGGCGGAGGTAAACCACGGGATATGCCCGAGGTAGTCCGGGGTTAGCTATGAATTTTATTTATACACATGCTAGGCCTTTGCAGATAAAAACTGGACTCTTTTTAAGAGGATTGAACAACTACTAAATCAATTCACCACAAATTCATCATCTCACGCATATAAACCACACACAAATTAAATGAAAATTAAAATTAAAATAAATTAAAGGACGAAATTTAATAAATAAAGCATACAAATTATAGAAGGAAAAAAGAAGGAAACAGAGGGGGGAACCTGCAGAAGTAGTGTTGTCTGGTTTCTGAGGAGACGAAGAAGAAGAACCCATGACCCGAACCGATAAGGAAAATCTTGAATTGGGTTTTCGAATCGCGCTAACAAATTGGGGATTGAAACCTAAATTGGAAATTGATTTGGGGGTCAAGGCAGTGGGAAAGTTGCTCAAACTGTGTGTTAAACAACGTGAAGAAGAAGCCATTTGGTCACACCTCTGATTCTAGCCAAACCAAATTCATACTCTGCAAGGTATTATTGTCCTCTGCTGTGGGGTGCATTTTAGCGAGAGTGGTCTCTTGCATATTGACCGTAAGATGTTTCTAGTAGGATGGGATTAAATGTGTTGGACGGAATTGATGAGTTTATGGTGGTGGGAGAAGTAGGGAATTAATGTTCTTGCCAAGTGGCAGATGCTTGTCCACTGGCTGAAAGAGGGTGGTTACCGTGGCCACGTCAACATGGCCGTTAGTATGGGCCTGAAATTGAGTACACAAAATGGGCCATTGTTTAAATGAGGCCTGAGGGAGCCTTGCGTTTAGTTATTCCACCAGGCCAGGCTCGGCCCATTACTGTACTTCTTGCCAAGAAAAATACATTTATTTTGTGGCCGTTAGAGAGTCTGCTTAAATAACATGATAAAAATATTAAAATAAGCCAAAAACTTGTAAAAAATGTGTTTTTTGTTAACTTAACAAAAAACGTGTTTTAAAAAACGGGGTGTGTTATCCTCTCTCTCTCTATACGCAAACACATAGCTCCTCCAACAACGATCTTCTTCACGATTCTTCACCTCCAACCATCTCTCTGGCCAAGACCAACATCAATTCTCCTTAAATCGTCTCCCTCTTCCTCAATCCCCATAGCCACCGAGCTCTCCCTCTCCAAATCAATCGGCAATTTCTCCACCATCTTCTCCGGCCAAACCCACCATCGACCTTCCCTACCAAAACCTCACCCAATTCCCCTTCAATCGGTTCCAACCCCCTCTTATCTCCCAGCCATGGCGTCAACTTAATCCCTCCCAACCTTCACCAATCCAATTTCTCTCAACCTCTCCCCAAAGCCGCCGAACACAACCACTAACCGCTTCCCCTGTCCTAACCTTAAAAGTCGTTCACCACCTCCGTCCTCAACAAAACCAATCACAACCTCCAAGCCGTTAACCGCCACCGTTGCACAACCAATTTCCGTTCAACAGAGATTAACAATTAGAGAGAGAGAGTTTGATTTGCGTTTAGAGAGAGAGAGTTTGATTTGCCGGTTTATTTATGTACCAGTGTTAGGGATTTTATGTGCCAGTGTTAGTGTAAATTAATGTCAGTGTATGTGTTTTTGAGTGCCAGTTTATGTGTTTTGAGTGCCAGCAAAAAAAGTACCAGTGCATGTGTTTTGGAGGGCCGGTGCATGTGTTTTGGAGTGCCAGTGCATGTGTTTATAAGTGCCAGCAAAAAAGAGTACCATTGCTTGGTGTAAAAGTGTCCGGCACATGTCTGTGACACTTATTGATACTACAACGGGCACTTTTATAAGTGCCGGTATCAATGTAAAAATGCCGAGTGTAATGGTGGCAATTATTAACACTACCACTGGCACTTTTAATAGCGCCGATCAATGTAAAAAGTGCACAGTACTGGCAATTTTTAACATTAACACTGGCACTTGAGAAAAGTGCCAGTTTCATGTTTATAAAACGCCAGTATGAAATCACTGATCATTTGTAATATTAACACTGGCATTTATCATGATTGCCAGTAATTACGAAAATGTCACCATTTATTTTGAGTAATAATGCCCAGCGCTTTGCAAAAATACGTTTTTTCTTATCTTAAGAAAAAACTAGTTTTTTATAAGACCAACTCTTAAAATAAACATGATAAAAATATGAAAATTTATTTTAAGACAAATTGACAATGAGAGAAATAAATCATTTCTTTGAATCCTTTTAGCTCTCTCTAAATTTACTTCAACTAGTATTGCACCTGTGCATTGCACATTGATCATGAATAAAAAATAATTATACTTTAAAATAAAAATATAAGTAACATTAATTATTAAAAATGAATGTCCAAAAAAATTTTTAATTTACTCTTGATAAAAAATAATTTTAATTTTTTTTTTTGAACATTCATTTTGAAGGAAGTAGCAACTAATAACAACCTAATGAATTTTATAAATTTTAATTTTTTTTTTATATACATCACTAGAATAAGCCCGTGTCCGAGGACACGTTATTTTTTTATTATTATTATTATTTTTAATTAAGCCCGTGTCCGAGGACACGTTTTTTTTTTTTTTTTTTTAAAAAATTTTAAGATCAAAATTTAATTAAAAAAAATTTTTAAGGGCAAAATGGGAAAGGGACAAAATAGTGTGGGCAAAATGGGAATTTCGGCCAATGAAACTATTCATTCAACTGTTCATGGCATCCCTCATTTATACTATAGATTGATCATTGCCAATTGATTGTTTACTATTACTATAGCTTTAAGTAAATAGTGTTTCCGTCTTAAATAAATAGATATACAATTGTAAATTTGAGTGAAAATTAAGAGTGAAGTATTGTTAGTAATTAAAATTTAAAATGCTTTGAGAAAATTTGTTAGAATTGCGAGTCACTTTATGTTATCTGAGATAATTGAAAACTCTCGTATAATCATTATTTTCAACCATAAATTCTGTTGCGGTATATTTAAGTTCTCTATAGAAATAACAAAATTATGTTGCAATATCTCTTTTCCCCTGACATCGTAGAAACCTCTAAAATATATTCATTATTGTTAATATATGAAAATATCTTTACAAATGTATGATTAATTTAATTTAAATATTTAACCAATTGAAGCATACATTTAAAATTTCTTGAAGAACATGACACTTTTTCTGCAATAGACATATCTCTAGGTCACGAAATACATATTTCATGCGAATTTTAGGATTTTTTTTTTTTTTAAGAAAATAGAAGGGTATGATATGTTACCTCAGTCCATCTAGTGCTCTCTCGATGGCATTGCGATGATCGATAAAAGTAACGGAAGGGAGTTCTATTGTATGCTAAGCTTTTGTCATTTTTATTTGAGGATTGTGAGAGAAAGTAACTTTTTGTATTTACACATATATTCCAATTATGTATGTAGACCAATCTTATTAAATAATAGATAAGATTAATCAATTAAATACGAAAAAGTTGAAAATTCACATTTTATTAATGTATGATTTTATCATGTAAGTTCAATCCAATTGGTACCTACAATAAAAGACTTAAAACAATGAACATTTGAAACAAAAATTCGGTTTAGGTCCTTTCAAATTCTTACTAATAGAGCTTTGTCAAACATTAAAAGTTGATATGAATTTAAATTGACTGAATCTGAAACATTTCCCGCAAAGCCTTCTCTACTATCACAAATGTCGAGGTTACCCTTTCATTTTCCCTTATTTGATACTACGATAGTTCAAATTCTAGTTTTGCAATAATCTATAATACAATACAGGTTGGTCATAACCGCCTCTTAGTCTGGGTATAAGTAGTGGCTGAGATTAAATTTTGAAAATTTGATCATACGGCCTAAATTCCTTCCTCTCCCACGATCTCTTCTCCCTCTCTTGCAATCGTGATTAATTTACCGCCCCACGATCTCATTCCTCCCAAAACCGTTGGTCTTACTCTCTTATTTGATCGGTTACCAAAAAATCCTCTGCTCTTCTTCCTCAACGCAACCCTCTGTATCTCAACACGAAGAGCGATTTTCTTTTTCCCATTCTTAATTCCACCGTTGTTTCATTTTGATCGCAAATTAAACAGTTTCTTTTGTGGTTCTCCTCATTTAGCCGCTGCAACCGCAGCCAAATAATTGAAGATATAGAAGACGATCTTTGTTCTTTGAATTTTTGGACTTGAAAATCAGATTTTCTCCTTAATCTCAGGTACTTCTTGAAATCGCTACGGCCATTGTCTATAAGTTAAGGTTTCTGCTTTCTTTTTCTCCCTTTTCCGATGGGATTTTGTGGGTTTGCGTTGGTATTAATTATGTATTACATAAGTTTTTTTTTTTTGAAAGTTGTTCATAATTCTAAGAAAGGGCTTTAATTTGATTACCGACTGATGATCTGTTTCTCTTTGATGTTCATAATTCTAAGAAGGGATTTAATTTAGCTTAATTTTGATTATCTGGTGATTTATCTATTATCTATTTTGCTAAAGCATTTTTTTTTTGTGAGGGAAAAAAATCTGCTTTGGTTGAGAATTGACCTGTCAGGTTTAGCCATTGACTATGTGTTTGTACACTGCTTTGGTGTTAATACTTTCATAATTCTCGTTGTATTTTTTACTTCCTTATGAATGTTCCTCTTTTTCATTCTCTATGTGTGATGTGTTTGTCAAAGAAGTTGGGGTTATACGGATGATGCAATCATACATTTAACCAATTATAAGTGTTCCAAGTGTCATTTTTACCATAAATTCGTACATCAACCAATTACTCCCTCTGTTCACTATATTTATCTATATAGCAGTTTGTCCCTAATTGATTTGTTTTCTCTTTATTTCAAAATGGTCAGTAGCACTCTATTCATAAGACCAAAAGGCTTGATTGTGTAAACTTTTTCTTCTATTACTTCTTCTGGATTCTTAAATTCATTTGAGTTTGTGTTTGAAATTTTAGTAATTATTTGTGTTAATTATGGGATTTGTATTTTGTCTTGATACATATGGTTGCAGATGGGCCAAGTATGTTTCAAGATTTTTGTTTCAATTCCAGTGTACTATTTTTTCTGGTATGGGGTTTAAATCTTCAAACCTAGGGTAAGGTGCAACAGTATGTAACGGTCTATCGATATATGAATGAAAGCTACTTTAATGAAAGAGAATAGCAGTTTATATTGTGATTTAACTTGCTTCGAATTGATTTTTTTTTTTTTTGAGACGGAGGTAGTAATATATGTCTGTTCACTCTTCATTTCACTATGTAATGCTAGACTTGGTAAAGTAACAGAAGAAACTTTTGTTTTACCCATAATTTACTGGCATTTGTTGGCTTATAAAGTGTACTTTCTCCGTTCCACTTAATGTCACACTTTTATTTATGGGCACGAGTATAAATAAAATGCGTAAGTGATGTAAACATTGATTTTGGGAATCAATGTTTTTGGAAATATGTTGGCTTTTCTTCATAAGCATTTAGTATTTTTAGATAATTTCACTTCGGCTATCTGCTAATATCATCTCCATGCTAGGGGAATGGCAGCAGAGACGTGACAAATGGGGGAAAGGGGGTACAAGATAGAATATGGTGAGAAGGTCAAGTCGGACAAGTGGAGTATCTGTTTATTATAACTATGGGTGCGAGTTGGGTTACATAGTTAAACTGATGCTTACTAAATAGTTGTTTAGTGAGGAAAACTCAAACGCATGTGTTTTAATGTGAGGTAGTAGTGCATGCTAAATTGCCAAGGGTTAAGGTTAACATTAGCCACTGCAAAAAAAAATAGTGTAATTAATCAATAAAATGCTAAGTGTGTCAAGAGATAGGAAGATGGTCGTTACTTGGTGAGTGTTTTTTTTTATTATTAATATTATTGTTGTTAAAATTTACATTTTATATAGATATGATTTGAAGTTTCTTTTTCTCACTTACTTCCTCCTTTTCGTCATACTGTCCCGTGTCATTGGCAGGGTCGGAGAGTACTAGTACTAAAATTAATACTCAATGGTTCTAGAATAATCATCATTTTTTGAGAAAAGTCAACTAATTTTGGGGAAAAACATCAAAGTCAATCACTATTCTGTTTTTATATATAGTAGATATTCATTCACCCATTTATTCTTGCAATTCCTTTTCTTAACCATTTGCAATTGTATGCAATATATTCATTTAAATATTTTGTAATTATTTCAATTTTAAAATTATAAATGTATTATACATTCGACTTTGGGCCTAAATCTGATAGGATCATCTAACTCCCTAAATCCTCCACGCCTTCTACATTATCATTAATCTCAACCATAAATTTAGAAATGAGAAAAATGTGATCCAATCTTAACATTGACGGTAGAGTTGCACCAAACCTTGGTGGGAGCGATTTCTAGTCCAATGCCCATAATTCGATCTGAAAGTTATAAAGTTACGAGAGTACACCTTTTGACATCAACTCCCGTTTTTCATATATACTCCCTCCGTCCCATAACAAGCGACACAGTTACTGTTTCGCACGGGAATTAAGAAAAAAGTGAAAAGGTTGATGTGTTGTGAGTGTAGATAGTTGAGTAGGAGAGAGAATGAGTGGAGAGAATAGTAAATTATAATGGTGTTGTGAGTATTATAATAATGTAGGAGAAAGAATGAGTGGAGGAAATAGTAAAGATTCTTTTCCATTTTAGAAAATGTGTCTTATCAGTGGGACGCCCAAAATGGCAAAATGTGTCGCTTGTTATGGGACGGAGGGAGTATAGATTATGGCCTTTTGGATTTCGAACGACTCAAGCAAAATGAAAATCAGACAAAAATGTAAAAGACGCCCAACACAATGTAAAATGTTTTAAGCGATAGGTAAAAACACTATAAATTTTAGTAGTCCAAAAAAGTGGTTTTACATAATGCTTAACATATTTACATTGTATTTATAGCTCTTTGCATTTGTTGTCTGATTTTCATTTCGCTGGAGAATTGAAGTAAAAAAGCGTTGGGGTGATTTCATCCTGGCCTTTCTATGCGAATCTTGAAGCAAAGGGTGTGAAATCCTATGGTGCAAATGACCCTTTGTATATGTCTCCTCTTTACTTCCAATAGTTCAGATTGAACTTTCTGACATGACTGACAAGAAAAACTAGAATGTTATGCTGGGAAGATTGACAATTTGGCATTCACCCTCCCACTTGTATAAAAGAAATGTTATTTTAATTTACAACCAGCAAAGTGGTTGTAGGGAGGGTTGAAGAGCCAAACAATGTGAGTCTTTGAAGTTAAGGCAAAAAGTGTCCCTTTTCACCCATATGCTCATCCTAATATAGCCTAATGGAAATACACTAGTGCTATTTGGACATCCCATATGATATGAGATTTAAATATTTTAAAAGGAGACACTGCCGATTAACCGAACATCAAGAGCTCAAATCGTAGTATCAACACATAAAAGGAAAATTAATTTTAATTAATGCTGATAGATGCATCTTATCAGCGATCAATTGATTACACTCAGCCGTAAAACCAAATTAAGTTCAACCACTTCTCCATCTGTAGTGTTTCAAAAGAAGGATATATTCCCTCCATTCCGTATATTATTTTCATTTGTATTAATAGAGCTCAAATCGTAGTATCAACGGATAAAAAAAATTAAGAAGGATAAAAAAGGGCATATTTCTTTTTAAAAAATAGAGACGAATGCTGGCAATGCAAGTTGTGGACTTAGAAATCGGTCGGCCCACCACTAACACAACGCAAGCACATATCACTATTCAGAAGAGTTATACACCGTCCATCCATCCCGTATATTATTTCCATATACTCCCCCCGTCCCAATAAGTGCTTCAACCTTTTGGGTGGGCACGTAAATTATGGAAATGGGAGGAAAAAAAAATGTTGTGAGTGTAATTTAAAAATAGGAGAGAGAATTAGTGGAGGGAATAGTAAATTATAATGGTGTTGTGAGTATTAAAATAATGTAGGAGAGAGAATGGGTGGAGGAAATAGTAAAGATTCTTTGCCAAAAAAGAAAAGGTGAAGCTTCTAACGGGACGCCCTTTTGGGTAATTAGTGAAGCTTTTATTGGGACGGAGGGAGTATATTTTGCCGTAAATTAAAAAAAAAAAAAACAAAAAACGTAAATGGTGTAAGTGTTGTTAATATAAAAAAATGAGTTAGTATAGAGGATGAATGAGATGAATAATAAGTTAACTGCTTAAGTTAACCGGTGTTATTATTATAAAAGTAAAGTATGAAAAAAATGAGTTACAGAAATAATAAAGAATTTTCTTATTTTGAGAAATAAAAATGATATATAAGACGTCCAAACTAACAAATAAAAATGATATGCATGATGGAGATGGAGGGAGTATATTATTGTAGTTAAATGGGTCCAAAAACTCTAATTGCAAAACCTACCCTAAAAAAGACATCAAACCAACCAAAAGGGACCCGACATTGCCTCTTTATATTAATCAACAAGCTAAGTTCGTGTTTAAGGGCACGTATTTTGTTTTTTTTTTTTTTTTTAATTAAAAAAAATTTATTTAAAGACAAAATGAAAAAAAGACAAAATAGTGAAAATAAAATGAAAATTTCGACCGATAAAACTGTTCAAAAAATTATTCATATAGTAGAGCTTCCATTTATACTATTTATACTATAGATAATCACAATGGATCCTATAAAGGTATAGATAAATATGCCGTTAGAATATTCATATTTTATCAATAATCATTGTATGCAATAATGTTGGTTTCTGATTGTCTCTTTCCGAAATGAGGAAATTATTGATGCACCCAAATCATCTCATCCTAATCCTAAATAATTACGAGTAACTATTTAATTTGTTAGGAATAGTACTATATCAGTGTGGCGGATCTAAGATGTTTCAACGGTAGATGCATAATTTACACTATAAAAGTTTAAACTAATTTTTTTTTCAAATGCGACAAGATTATAATACAAAACTTAAAATATAAATTATTATACATGATCGCGCAGGAAAGCGTGTTGGGCTCAGTTCTTGGGTCCAGCGAATGATTGAGCTAGCTTTGTGATCTGCACACCACAAGAAATAACAGTGAAACTGCGCCGGGGGTCTTCCGGCAAGCCCCTCCGGCGTGAGAGTAAGATGATGGACTGAAAATATGGAAGTAGTGATATGGAGAGTGCAGGAGTACGTAAATATGCAATAAAGCATTACCTTTGTCCATGTATTGTTCCCATATTTATAGTGGATATAATGATATTAGGGTTTTTATCTAAGCCGTTGGATGGGGTGGATGTCAACCGTTGGATCGGCTCTGTCTCCTAAGATGTACACGTGTCACGCTGGGATTGGTCCGCCCGAATAAGAACTCTGCAACACCTGACACTGATAAGTAGCTTAGCGTATAAGGAAAAGTCAACCTGTACACCTTTTGGTATTATTACTGGTTAGATGATTGCACGTGTAACAAGGCACTGTGGTAGGTCTGACATTGTCCCAAATTAGCTGAGTAATCAAGCTTGCTGAAGAAGCTTAATAGGAGGGACGACCTGGAGCTGTACGTCCAATTAGGTCGTCTCTTTGAGAGGTGACTCGACGAGTGAACGGTACTTGAGAATTGGTCGTCCAACATCGACGCTCACTGGTGAAAAGGACAAGTTTGGCGCGGCTGGAAGGGTCGTCCTTAAGTGGGTCATGGCTCACTGACGACGATCTCTTCTGGACACGTCGACGGGCTAAGGTCCAAACTTTTGCTCAAGGGTATATTGGCTCGTCGCTTGGATGGGCTTGGTCGCTCAGTGGCGACGACCGCTGTTGGTCCCAAAGGTGGCAACAAGGGTGAAAATACAGCTAGAGGGAGGGTGAATAGCTGTTTAAAATTTTTTGCCCTTTATTAAAAACTAAACCTATTGCTTACAAAATCCTCTTGCAGTTGATAACAGACTGCAAGTGATGGTGTAAAATGCACAGCGGAATTATAGAGTGTAAAGCGGTTTTAGAGGCGGTTTGTAAAATGCGGTTTTGATATGCGGTTTTGGGAAGTGCAGTTTTACAAACACGTGAGGTTTTGACTTTGTTAACTCCACACACTATTTCACAATAATGGATAACTAAATAAAGATCAAACAGAGACAAAGATAAATAATTAGTAAGCACAAGAAATATAAATGCAGAAAGTAAGAACACGCTATTTGGAGTGGTTCAATCGATAAACGATCTACGTCCACTATCAAGATGGTTAGTCTTGGATTTCTAAGAGAGATTTTATATTAAGTATTGAGAGATTACAAAGTACAATAAAATCTTTTCTATGAAGAACAAATCCAAAACTATAACCAGTGTATCTCAAGTGTTTAATCTATGTGATCAGAATAAATGAGGTGTGTGTGTGAGAACAAGATCAAGGCTCTTTAAATCCGTGAGATGTAGAGCACAATGATTCTTGAATGTGTTAAGGCTTGATTTCTGGGCTAGGAATATTTCTGAAGGAAGAAGATGAAGATTCAAAGGGTTGAATAATTTACGGCGAGCTTCGGCTTCTATGAACACGGCACTTCTTAATTTTTCAAGCAATCTTCAAATGGTGAAGATTAGGGGTATTTATACCCAAGCATCAAGAAACTAGCCGTTGGATACAGTTTGTTGTAAGGACGACTTGATGCAATCCTATTGGTCCACAGCAACCACTTTTGTCCTTTAGTACATTCTGCTGCAGATAAAGGCGTCGGGCTCCACTTGCAAGCAATGAGGTTAGGACACTGTCACCTTTTCAAGATCCTTGCAGATCTTCTCTGACATTGAATCACGTGACAAGATTTGGTGGTTGACTTTTGATATTGCTGACGTGGATTCCAACGGATAAAAATTGGTTCACTTCAAGTAGCCAATCATTGGATGCGGTTGGTGAGATGCGGTTAGGAACATGCGGTTTTGCTACACCAGGAGGTTGCAAGGATGCGGTTGCATATGAAGCTGCACGGAGTGCGGTTCAAGGGCGGTTGCATGCGGTTGGTTCAAAAGCGAGATTCAAGGTAGAACTACACTTGCGGTTTACAAGTGCGGTTCATAGGGCGGTTTTGAATACTGCTGGGCCGCAACCTTGCTTCCAATGAATCTTGTGCCAGTCTTCAAGCCTAAGATTAACCTATTCTATAAAATGGACTTAGCTAAAAAATTGAAGTCTAAGCTTCATTACATAGGGTCCTAAAGTCCTTAAAATAGACAGGAGGTTATGGTATCAATCAAATCTAATACAAAATAGGAGGGTTAAAACATGCATACCCAACAATCTCCCCCTATTTGATTGATGCCATTACCTACTATAACTAAAGCAATCATTGTACTTGGTAAAAACATGTCAATAAGAATTAACATGGTAATTCATGTCCCAAGTCAATGCACACACTTAGCTTAAGCTATAGATTTCTATACTTTCTAAAAGATAAAACTTACAATATGGAAAGTAGAGAAATGCATTCAGTGCACTTAAAAATTGTGAGTTTAAGTTCAAAGTGCGGTTTAAACTGAATGTTTAAACATCAATTCAAAATAGTGATTATAAGTTGGAAAATATTTGAATGAGGTTTAAGACCATAAGCAGTTTCATTGTTCTACAAACGAGCGGTTTGATATGAACAAGGTTTTGGAACCAATGATGCATTTTTCATTACTACCAATGCGGTTACACTTACAATGGTAGAGAAGCAAAATACAAAGGTTTCAAAAACAAAAGAAAGTTGGACAAAAATACATGGAGTGCGGTCCAACAAAACAAAAAAGGAGTTCGGCAAAAGAGGATAAAGGAATTACAAAAGAGAAGTCCTAATGCCGACGCGGTCGTTGATGAGGCGGTTGATGTTGATGGCGCGCTTGCTCTCTTGGTTGATTGACTTCTTGGGGTAGCTGCGGTTACGAAGGTACGAAGGCTGAGCTTTCACCTCTGATATTTCTTACGAGGGCTCTGAGATCTTCACTGCCTGGCAAGAGTAGTCTCAACGGTTCGAAGTGCGGTTACTGGTCGGCGGCGGCGGTTCCAACAAAGCATCGGCCGATCTAGAGTTTGCATCAACACTCTCCTTGATTTGAGTAGTGAATCCTTCAATGCAGGCCTTCAAAGAATTGTAGAAAGTGAAAATCTCATTCTGAATGGCCACAGTTTGAGTAGATAGGGCATCTCTCAATGGGTCCAGATCAACTGTTACATCCAGATTGGACTTCAATTCTTTGATGGAGTTGTCAAGCTTGAGGTTGAAGCCTGCTTTGAGGTTCTCAAATCTGAAGGAGATATCATCATCAAAATTCTTTACTTGCTCTTTGATACTGTCTCCCACTATGTTGAGGTCAACATTGATTCTTTCTTTGAGGGAGTCCAGTTCAGAAAAGATTTTGGTGCAAGTCATCCAGAGCGGTTTGAGTAGGGGGCGAGAGGTGGATGCTTGCTGCGGTTGGGTTTCTTGGAGTGGCTTCATGAAAGAAATCAGAGCAGCATTGGTTGAAGAAACAAACTCATCAGATAGCTTGGAAAGCATCTCTTGGAGTTGAGTCTTAGAAACCGCATCACCCATAGCTTTGAGCACTCCTCTTGCTAAATCTTCTTTAAATGCTTGAAAGCACTCGAGTCACTGCGGTTTTGACAGTTTCTGTGGAAACTCTCTCCCCCTTAATGGCATCAATTATTTGGGCTTTCATGATTGCCAGTTCAGTGGCTTGAGAGTCCACTTTGGAAAGAAGGATGCGGTTGGAGGCTTCAAGGTTGGCATTGGATGCGGTTAAGGCCAGGTTAGATTCAGTGAGTTTAAGCATATGGCCTTGGTTTACAACCAACTGTGATTGAATCAGTTGGAGGGTGGAAAGAATTTGAAGGTAATCAGAAGGGGCGGTTGAAGTAGATGAAATGTGGGTAACTGAGGGAGGCAGTTGAGATTGAGTTGTAGGGGCGGTTTGAGGCAAAGGAGATAGGAGGGTTTGGAATACACGGGTGGCTGGAATAGTGAATTGAAAAGCAGTTGATGGAGGAATAGGTAGTGTTTGGGGTAAAGTTGTAGGTGCGGTTGAAATGGTAGGAATTGGTGCGGTTTGAGTAGGTGCGGTCGAAGGAGGAGGAATGTTTGAAGTAGGAATTCCAGAAGTAATAGGGTTAGAGTTTGAGGAGGAACTGGTAGTGTGAACTTCAACAGAGGGGGTTTTCTGTTGAATAGGTGAAGTTTGTGGAATGGGAGAGGTTTGAAGAGGTGGAGTAGGAAGGCGGTTTGGAGAATTTTCAGGTGGAGGAGGAGGTATATTGACGCGGTTAGGAGATGGGGTTTTATCACGGTTAAGGTTTGAAATAGAGATGGCTGGGGTATGGTGAGAATATGGATTTGAGTGAACGCGGTTTGAAGGATGAGGGGAATGTGATTGGTTGGAATGTTGAGGTGAGGGAGTTGGTGATTCGGATTGGTAGGAGGAAGAATGAGATTTAGAAGGGGATTTGGATGGTGTATGAGAAGTGGAATTAGAAGAAGATTTAGATGAAGATGGAGAAGGGGAAGGTTGATTGCGAACTCGTTGAAGAAATCGCTTGGGGCCTTTGGTTGGGGTCTTCTTTTGGGCCAAGTGTTTGACCCTCTTAGGCTTCTCCCCCTGAGCGGTTGCAGCTCTTTGCGGTTGAGGAGGGAGATGCGGTTCAGGAGTTGGGGCTTTGGCAGGGGATTTTACTGGGGATGGATGATGGGAGTGGATAGGAGATTGAGGAGGGGTTTGAATAAGCGGTTGGGTTTGGGGCGGTTTAGAAGGAGGCGGTTGGGGAATTGGATCCTTGGTTTTTCCAGAGGCAGCACCCTTCTCAGCCTGTTTCTTCTTTATCTTCTCAATCTCAGCTGCATAGTAAGCAGCTAACTCCTCATCAGTCAATTTTGCCAGATCAATCTGAGTCTGCTTGGCCTTCTTAGCCCTGGCCACTAATGGAGGAATAGTGTTATCTTCTTCCTCATCTTCATCCTCATCAATAAGGGCCATCTTCTCTTTCTTTTTCTCTTTCCTTGGCTTCTTCTGGCTTGGGCCTGCACCAGCTGAACCACGCGGTTGAGAGGGCGCGGTTGAGACTGACTTAGGGAGCGGTTCTGCAGGAGCCTTCCTCTTCCTTGAGGCCTTCTTTATTGCTTTTCCCAGTGCGGTTGAAGCAGTAGAAGGGTTCATTTCAACATACATCTCCTTATTTTGAGAAGTATCAGCATCATAAATGGCTTTATAATCAACATTGCCAAAGGATCTTCTGAAGGAGTGCATAGCTTTTAGGCCAAAGGATTCTTCATCACCCCAATTGACACAATATTCAGGGGTGGCAATCCTAAGCTCCTCCAAATGCTGAAAGTTTGCAAATATTGCGGTCAGCATTCTCCCAAAAGGTCTCCATCTGATCTTCTCATTCTTGACCTTCTGCTGATACGAATCAATGCTGCTAGCAAGTTCTCTCATCAGAATTTTGGGCCAATGGAGCTTCATCTCGTTGAAGATGGCACAGCAATATTGCCATTGAGAAGAGGTGAAGTTGTTGTGGTTTCCTGTCTTGCCACACACAGACTTCCCTACGAGATAGCATAAATGGCTCATAATCTCACCAAAATCTCTCCTTGCCGTAGTTTTATAATGGCCAGAGAGAGATGACAGCCTTCCTGTTAGAGTTGAACATGTAGCATCTTGGACCTCCTGAGAAACTTCAACTGGAGCACCAGATACATGAAAATCGTAAGTGCTCCTGATGTCCAAGTAGTCTATGGAGACTCTGAATCCTTCAACTTCTCCCACCAAATTGGGGATCTTGCTACCATCAGACAGCACAGTCTCTCCTTTCACTGCGGTTTCATAGAACTGGTCAATGAAGGAGGGGATGGTATAAGTTTGATTTTTGTTGAATAAGGGAAGGATTCCAGAAGCTTGCATCTTCCTCATCATCTCTCTTCCCAGAACATCAGACCGCATCTCAGGTTCATTTATCTCCCAACCTGGTAGGAAGTACTTGATGTTCTACAAATAAAAGTTAGAACACTTTAGGAAAATCACAGATCATATGCGGTTGGGGCACACATGCGGTTGGCAATAGTGCGGTTTTGGAATGAAAATTTCCAACCACAATGAAACTGTGAACACAGGTAGGAAACTAATAAGAAAAACACAAAAGTCTATACTTAGTACGTGGCATTGTAATCCAAAATTATCCCACACTGCAAGCGGTGCTTAGAGAGGAAGGTTATGGTGTCCAGCCTATATACTTAGTAATACTTAAGTAATTTCTAAGCATGCGGTTCAAAAGAATATGCGGTTTTCAGCATGCGGTTTCCAAGAGAGAATGTGCGGTTTTGAAATTATAAATTAGTAACTGTAAGTGCGGTTTCAAAACGAATTTCATGCGGTTCTAAAGCATGCGGTTCAAACATGCAACACATAGTTAAAATTTTCAGAAATTTTCTAAGTATGGAAAAACAAGTTTGAGAATTAGGTTAAACCAAAACATATGAAATTTCTGAAAACGAAGATGAACAGTTGCATGAGTGCATGAAGAACACGAAGAACACCAAGAACAGAGATTTGAAAAATGTTAACCAAAATGAACAAATAACATGTCAAAATGATCACATTGAGCAGTAGATTAACAATATAACAATAAAAATCTCTACTTTACTCAGAATCACCCAGAAAATGAAAAAATCATAAAGTGGGTTTCGAAACAATAAGTTTCAAAAAATTCAAAATCAGTGTCCTGGATGTTCATTGATCAAGAAATAAAGTTTAGAAACTTAATCTATGCATGATTCCGAACAAAACCTCACAGATTTCATCAAAAATAAACAAGAAATGAAACATATATGAACAAAAGTAGGTTAGGGTTGTTCGAAGCTTTTACTTTGTTCAACAATGGCAGAAAACGATAGAACAAGAATGATTTGCAGAAGATTAAAGAGTTTAGGTTTAAGAAATCATACCATGTCTTCAATGGGTTTGGGTGCCATTGATGAAGAAAGACTTAGAAACTTATGAAGTTTTGAAGGTTAGAGAGAAAGCGAGTTGGTAAACTGACAGAAGGTACGGACAGAGAGAGAAGACAGTGAAAAGTTCTAAAAAGTGATTTGAGTCTTCTATAAATAGGAAAAGATTAGGGTTTTGGCAGTTGAAAGGACACATTGGTTTACCAACTCAGTGAATCATTGCGAAAACAAACACCCTTTCAGCTTCACACATCAACCAATGACGGCTGACATGAAGGCCATTTAATGCTAATGTTTCTATTGCATTGAATGCTCTCAGAATTTAAATTTTCGTGGGAAAACATTTGCAAATCAACCCTTAAAGAAAAAATAAGGACTGAAAAATAAATAAAAGAATTTGAACAGTTTTTTTTTTTTTTTTAAATAAATAAATGTAAGTAAAGATAGAAAATACTCCAAGTTGAAACGCGGTTAAGATCCAAGCGGTTGAGCTGCAGCATGCGGTTTGAGTGAAGCGGTTGGCTGCAGTGCGGTTGGGCATCCTTGCGGTTTGGTACACGCGGTTCAACAGTGGAATTGAAACTATACTCAACAACCAAGTTAGTTAATAAAAAGAATGGAATTTATTTAAGTTCAAGCATACCCATTTCTCCTCTAAGGAATGAAAACCTCTTGGAGTCAAGAGCCTTTGTAAGGATATCAGCAATCTGGTTGTCTGTCCCCACGTACTCTAAATGAATATTCCTCTTCTCCACATGGTCTTTGAGGAAATGATACTTGATATCAATATGCTTGGTCTTGGAATGCATGACAGGGTTGTTGGAGACTGAAATGGTTGAAGTGTTGTCACACATGATGGGGCAATTCCCTTCATGGATTCCATAGTCTACCAACTGCTGCTTCATCCAAAGGATTTGACAAAGAACAACTACCAAGAAGAATATACTCACTCTACGTGGTTGACACTGAAACTGAAGCTTGCTTCTTGCTGGCCCAAGCAACTAGTCTATTTCCGAGGAAATGACAAGTACCACTAGTGCTTTTCCTGTCAATAGTACAAGCTGCATAATCTGCATCTGAATAGCCTACAAGATCGAAGTTCGAATCTTTGGAATATCAAAGTTCAAGGTTAGTGGTTCCAGATAAATAGCGGATTATACGCTTGACTGCAATAAGATGTGCTTCTCTAGAATCTGCTTGGTAGCGTGCACATACACAGACACTAAACATAATATCTGGCATACTAGCAGTTAAGTAAAGTAATGAGCCGATCATACCTCGATATAAAGTCTGATCAACTTTCTTACCTTTGAGATCCTTATCTAGCTTATTGCCGGTGGCCATAGGAGTATCATATGCTTTAGCATTTTCTAATCCAAACTTCTTTATCAACTCCTTGGTGTACTTGGCTTGGCTGATGAAGATACCTTCTTCGCATTGCTTGATTTGAAGCCCGAGGAAGAAAGTTAATTCTCCCATCATGCTCATTTCAAACTTGCTTTTCATTAGCTTTTCGAAACGCTTACAAAGCAACTCATTAGTAGAACAAAAAATAATATCATCGACATAAATTTGAACAAGTAAAGTATGCTCATTATATTTGGCAATAAAAAGAGTTGTATCGATTTTACCACGTTTAAATCCTTTTTCTAGTAAAAATTTAGAAAGAGTCTCATACCATGCCCTTGGAGCTTGCTTAAGTCCATACAAAGCTTTCTGGAGTTTGTAGACATGATTGGGAAATTTGGAGTCTTCAAATCCAGGAGGTTGGGCAACATACACACTCTCTAGCAGTTCACCATTGAGGAATGCACTCTTTACGTCCATTTGATATAACTTGAAACGCTTAAAAGAGGCGTAGGCTAAGAAGATTCTGATAGCTTCCAATCTTGCAACTGGAGCAAATGTTTCATCATAATCAATTCCTTCTTCTTGCCTATATCCTTGTGCAACCAACCTTGCTTTATTCCTAGTGATGCTTCCATTCTCGTCCATCTTATTCCTAAATACCCACTTAGTTCCTATCACTCCTTGATCCTGAGGTCTAGGCACCAAAGTCCAGACCTTGCATCTTTCAAACTGGTTGAGTTCTTCTTGCATAGCAATGACCCAACTGGAATCTTGGAGTGCTTCATCAATCTTCTTGGGTTCAACTTGAGACAAAAGTGAAGTATGCTCGTCATAGTTCGATCTCCTTGTTTGAACACCGGAAAATAGATCACCAATCACATTTGTGAGGGGGTGACTGCTGACTTCACGAACCTCTGGGGGTAAGTCTGGTTGGACTGAGGTTTGCTGAAGATCTTCAATTGGAACGTCGTTAGATCCTTCAGCGAAGTCATGGAATGTAAGTTGACGAAGAGGTTCTATAAGCTGGATAGGGGAATTTTCAACTTCTTCTTCCCTTGTTGCATCCGGAGTAGGAACTTCAGTGCGGTTTCAAAAGTGCGGTTTGAGGGAATTTCAGCTTGAGGGTGCTCGGATTTTGCGGTTGAGGTTCAAAGTGCGGTTTGAGATGGTTCACCTGGTTCATTATGCTCAACAAAATCATCAGCAACATTTGGAGCCAAATGTGGCTCAAGGAGAGAATGCTCATCAAAAGTAACATGGACAGACTCAACTATTTTTAAACTAGTTTTATTGAAAACACGAAAAGCTTTAGAATGTTTAGCATACCCAACAAAAATACCTTCGTCGGCCTTGGCTCCGAATTTACCTCTATTTTCTCTTCCGTTGTAGAGGACAAAACATTTGCAGCCAAAAATCTTGAAGAATGCAATGTTGGGGGTTCTTCCTCGCCAAAGCTCATAGGGAGTCTTGTTATAGGTTTTATTGATGAGGGAGCGGTTCTGAGTGAAGCATGCTGTATTGATTGCTTCAGCCCAAAAATACTGAGGTAGCTTCGCTTCCGATATCATTGTCTTTCCAAATTTCAATCAACGTCCTATTCTTCCTTTCCACAACCCCATTTTGTTGTGGAACACCAATGTTGAAAAATTGTGATCAATCCCATGGTCATCACAATACCGAGCAACACCGTTGTTCTTAAATTCTGTTCCATTATCTCGATCGAACACTAACGATGTCATCTTCTTTTGAGTTTGGAGCCGTCTAAAAGTGCGGTGAGAATCTCATAGCAATCATCTTTGGAAATCATCATCTCAACCCACGTATATCTTGAGTAATCATCCACCACCACTAAAGTATATCTATTTCCTCCAATACCGGGCAAAGGGTTACGGGTCCAAACAAATCTATGTGAAGCAGTAAGCATCTTGAAGTTGATGGAGCGGTCTTGTTTGGTGAAAGACGACGCGGACGCTACCAAGCCGGCATGCACCGCATTTCTCCGGATGGTGGTCACCACTTTGGGTAAACCACGAACGAGGTTTTCCCTACCAATCTTTGCAAGATACTTGAAGTTCAAGTGGCTCAACCTCTTGTGCCATAGCCAACTATTTTCGCTCACATTCTTGGCTACAAAACAGAGATTAGTAATACTACATGCAGAATTTAGATCAATAATGTAAATATTACTCTTACGAATCCCTGTGAGTAGGGTGACGCCGGAAATGCTATCCTTGATAAAGCAATTTGATGACGTGAAGTTGCAAAGCATTCCTTTGTCGCAAAATTGAGAAATTGAAAGGAGGTTGTGCTTGAGTCCTTCAACAAGAGAAACCTTCTCAATGGTTAGGTTTCCTTTCCTTATAATGCCATATCCAATGGTCTTGCCTTTGTTATTGTCACCAAAGGTTACAGACGGACCACTTGCTTCAACGACATCTTCAAGTAATGATTTATCTCCAGTCATATGTCTTGAGCAGCCACTGTCAAGATACCATTCATTATCCTTGGAGTGACCAGCCATGAAGCAGAGGACCTGAAATGTAAACATTAAGAACGAGGTCCCCCTTTATTCCTTGGGTCCTGAAGTTAGCAACCCTTTACGACCCACACCTGTTTGACAGAAGGAGGTTTGCTCTTCCTGGCATTGGGTGTGAACCGCAAAAGGCATTCTGCAGCCTTGTGACCTAAACCATCACACACAGAACATTTATAAAAGCTACAAGCATCATGAGGTTTTACTAACTCCTTACTCTTCTTAGGAGTTTCATGCGGTTTGGGACAAGGAAGCGGTTTGGGAGGTGCGGTTCCAGCTAACATTCCAGCTGATATAAAGGGAACAGGCTTTGGTTTGACCACGTATTTCCTGGGAACGCTATTCTTGCTTTTGAAGGCAGGAGGAGCGGTCGAAGAAGAGACGCGGTCAGACCTAGAGTTAGCAGAACCGCCTTTTCCACCAGAAGCGGTTGGAGCAGGGATTCTACCAATTCCATAAGCCATTTCCTCTTCAGGTGCTTCCACTGAATTCTTAGGTTTTAACACAGAATTCTTCCCATATTGCTTTCCTTTAGGGTAGACATAATTTACTTGTCTTGCTTTACCCTTACCCTTAGCATGCTTCTCCTTAGGAATTTCTTTAGTTAGTTCTGGAAATTCCTCATCCTTTTCACTCGAGGATGCACACTTCTCCTCTTCCTCAGATCCAAACCCTAGACCATCCTTAGTTCCAGGAGGAACTTGGAAGTCCATGATTTTATCCTTGGTGGATTGAGACTTGAGCCACGAATCAATAATCTTTTGGCGATCGTCGATTTGGGTTACCAAGTCATCATTCCTGAGTTGAAGTGCAGCAACCTTAGTTTCAAGGATGCGGTTTTGATCAGCAAGAGGAGTCATCTGTTTGATTTGGTCCTTAAGATTAGAAATTTCAGACCTCATCACAGTTTTCTCCATCTTGTACAGATTGAGTTCATCATGAGCTAAGCTTAAGGCTTTCTTAAGATTAGAGAATTGATGGATCACCATTTCAGCTTCCTTGAACATCCTTTCATGTTCCATGGGAGAAACCTCTTCTACCACCTTTTTCAAAATTTTCTTCTTTGGAATTGTTTTTGAAGGTGGAGCATTTGTAGGAGGAAAAATGGGACGTGAATACGAGCAATTTCCTATCTTAATGCTAGGAGTAAGTTTGATATCATCATCCAATTTAAAATTTGGAAGTTTTGTAGAAACCTCCTTTTCTTCCATATCTTGCAACTCGACCGACTCGTAATCCGATTCATCGGAAGCATCTGCAACTAAGCAGAGATTAACCTCTTCGATTTCATCATCACTTCCATCATCGAATCTGTTTCAATCCAAGTTGCTAATTCCATGGAATTCTCTTCCTCCTCAAAGAACCATTCCTGCATGACGAGAAAATTTCGCAGGAGAGGTTTTCTTTTTCATGTATTCATATTTAGGCTGTGGACACTCAGATGCAAAGTGACCAGGTTTTCTACAATTGTAGCAAACTAGATCACTCTTTTTCTTTGTATCTCCAAATTTTAGAAAACGCTTGGCAGGAGGTTTGCCTTTTGAAAATGATTTTGTGAAAGGTTTTGAGGATTTTCTAAATTTTTGGAATCTTTTCACAAACATGGCAAAATCATCATCATCCATCTCGATGAATGATGAGGTTGATATGGAAGGATCAGCGGTTTGGTTGGATGTAGATGGTTTCTCCTCTTGTTCCACTACGGACATGGAAAGCGATTTGGTTTTTTCTTCAATCTCTTCAATATGATTTAATTTTAATTCATAAACTCTAAGATTGGCGTACAAGTTGCTTAACGACCAAGTACCCAAAACTTTGGAGTCTTCTAAAGAGGTAGCCTTATTTACCCATTTAGAACCTAAAGCAGATAGGAAAGTCATATTGATTTCCTTATCGGTTAAAGTTTTGCCAAGAGATCTACAAGCATTAACTACCTCAACATATCTGTCGTAGGTTTGACGCAAGGTTTCGTTGGATTTTCTGTTGAAGTTGTTGTATGATCTTTCAACAAAGATATAATTTGGTTTCCTTGCATTCATCATCACCTTCGAGGTAGCTCTCAATGGCATCCCACATCTGCTTTGCGGTTTTGAGGTACATCACTTTCTGTAGAGTTGATACGGGAGGGTTCCGTAAATGATGTGCCTAGCCTTGCTGTCCAAGGTAACCAATCTCTTCTCTTCATCCGACCACTCTTCTTTTGGCTTTTTGACCTCTGGAATTGTTGCACTGGTGGTTGCATCTGTGTTGGCCTTCATTGGAACTAACGGGCCATTGATCACGCATTCCACCAGCATTTCATCTATAGTTTCCAAATGAATAAGCATTCGGCACTTCCAGATGTCAAAGTGGTCTTCGTCCAAGATTGGAATGTGTGAATAGTTAACAGTAGTCATTGTCTTTGTATTTGCCATATCGAATCGGCACACAAGCTGTTAAGCTTGAAAACAAAGGGTTTTAAAATGTGTTAGCTTTGATACCACTTGTTGGTCCCAAAGGTGGCAACAAGGGTGAAAATACAAACAGAGGGGGCGAATAGCTGTTTAAAATTTTTCGCCCTTTATTAAAAACTAAACCTCTTGCTTACAAAATCCTCTTGCAGTTGATAACAGAATGCAAGTGATGGTGTAAAATGCACATCGGAATTATAGAGTGTAAAGCGGTTTTAGAGGCGGTTTGTAAAATGCGGTTTTGATATGCGGTTTTGGGAAGTGCAGTTTTACAAACACGTGAGGTTTTGACTTTGTTAACTCCACACACTATTTCACAATAATGGATAACTAAATAAAGATCAAACAGAGACAAAGATAAATAATTAGTAAGCACAAGAAATATAAATGCAGAAAGTAAGAACACGCTATTTGGAGTGGTTCAATCGATAAACGATCTACGTCCACTACCAAGATGGTTAGTCTTGGATTTCTAAGAGAGATTTTATATTAAGTATTGAGAGATTACAAAGTACAATAAAATCTTTTCTATGAAGAACAAATCCAAAACTATAACCAGTGTATCTCAAGTGTTTAATCTATGTGATCAGAACAAATGAGGTATGTGTGTGAGAACAAGATCAAGGCTCTTTAAATCCGTGAGATGTAGAGCACAATGATTCTTGAATGTGTTAAGGCTTGATTTCTGGGCTAGGAATATTTCCGAAGGAAGAAGATGAATATTCAAAGGGTTGAATAATTTCTGGGCAGAGCTTCAGCTTCTATGAACACATCACTTCTCAATTTTTCAAGCAATCTTCAAATGGTGAAGATTAGGGGTATTTATACCCAAGCATCAAGAAACTAGCCGTTGGATACAGCTGTTGTAAGGACAGTACTTGATGCAATCCTATTGGTCCACAGCAACCACTTTTGTCCCTTTGGTACAAATTTCCACGCCGCATAAAGCCGATCGTGCCCAGCACTACAAGCAATGAGGTTAGGACACCTGTCACCTTTTCAAGATCCTTGCAGATCTTCTCTGACATTGAATCACGTGACAAGATTTGGTGGTTGACTTTTGATATTGCTGACGTGGATTCCAACGGATAAAAAGTGGTTCACTTCAAGTAGCCAACCATTGGATGCGGTTGGTGAGATGCGGTTAGGAACATGCGGTTTTGCTACACCAGGAGGTTGCAAGGATGCGATTGCATATGAACTGCACAGGTGCGGTTCAAGGGCGGTTGCATGCGGTTGGTTCAAAAGGCAGATTCAAGGTAGAACTACACTTGCGGTTTACAAGTGCGGTTCATAGGGCGGTTTTGAATACTGCTGGAACTGCAACCTTGCTTCCAATGAATCTTGTGCCAGTCTTCAAGCCTAAGATTAACCTATTCTATAAAATGGACTTAGCTAAAAAATTGAAGTCTAAGCTTCATTACATAGGATCCTAAAGTCCTTAAAATAGACAGGAGGTTATAGTATCAATCAAATCTAATACAAAATAGGAGGGTTAAAACATGCATACCCAACAACCGCCATCCGTTGTTGGACGGGCCATAATCCAGATCCTGATCTGACATCTCGTAGTTGATTCTTCGGTGGGCCTGCCGGGTCCATAGCTCGTAGAAAAGTATTGGGCTCGGCCCATCACAGATTATTCCGTTCAATACACATATACAAATCTTTAACACACCGTTTTCTTCTTATTATTTAATTGAAAATAGTAAGCTTATTTTAAAAAAATAAAAACGATATGTATATTATAGTTGTTTTAATGATGACATCATTTTAGAAAACATTTCTTGAAATTAATCTTGTAATTTATTTCTTATATGTTTCAAATTTACTTTTTTTACAAACAATAAACGATGAATACACTAATAGATAATAAATAAAATTCATTTATATTAGTTAAAATAATGAACAAAAGAATCCAAATATAAAAATATTTTAAAAGAAAAAATCATTTATCATAATAGAGACAGAAAATTTAACTTGAATAATAAATAAAAAACTATTTATGATATGATTATAAAAGAATTTAAGTAAGAGTTTGAAAAATAGTTTATTTCTCATATTAGAAGCTAAAAATAATTTGTAACTAGTAGAATTTGAAACTTGACCCCAAGTGATAAACTATAACAGCTTACCAGCTAAACTAGTTATAAAATCTATCAGCAACAAATGTGAAAATTAACTAATCTTATTTGTGGATTCACTTAATAAATAGTGTATTCTTTATTTATTTTTAACTAGAATTAGAATTTGATAGAGTACAAGTGCACCCCCACCTGCTACTTTAAATTCGACCCCCACCTGCTACATTAAATCCGTCCCTGAGTAGAGTAGGTGAAAGAATATCTTCCTTACCTTCTCATTGATTTACATACGTATATATACAATCCAAAGTCATACCAATCACTTGGCTTTATTTTAGGCTAATCATCTAATCACTTAGCACTATTCTAGGAACAATATAATTCAAATATCCTATACTAACTATGGACATGATAACAATACAAATATAAAACACTAACAGAATATTAACAAATATTATCTACTATATTCTGACACTCCCCCTCAGTCAAAACGGGAGGGAGACGGACGTTGAGGCTGGACCGAAAATCCTCAAATAGTATCAATGGAAGGCCTTTTGTAAAAATGTCCGCAATTTGGTGTCGGGAAGGAATATGCAACACACGTACATCACCCTTAGAAACTCGTTCACGCACAAAATGGATATCCATCTCGACATGTTTGGTGCGTTGATGTTGAACCGGGTTGCCCGACAAATAGATCGCACTAATATTGTCGCAGTAAACCAAAGTGGCTTTGTGTACCGGACAATGTAGCTCAAGTAATAAATTCCGAAGCCAGCAAGATTCGGAAACTACGTTCGCGACACCCCTGTATTCTGCTTCTGCACTCGAACGGGACAGTGTTGCTTGACGTTTGGCGGACCAAGATAACAAATTATCGCCAAGAAAAACACAATATCCTGATGTTGACCGTCGGGTATCAGGACAACCACTCCAATCCGCATCGGTGAACGAACGAAGAGTGTCAAACGAGGACGGGCACAGATGCAAGCCGTGGGAGAGGGTGCCACTAAGGTAGCGAAGGATTCGCTTGAGGGCTGCCATGTGCTCGTGTCGTGGAGAATGCATGAAGAGGCATACTTGTTGTACCGCGTACGTAATATCCGGCCTGGTGAAGGTTAGATATTGGAGAGCTCCCGCTAGGCTACGGTACAAGGTCACATCTTCGTAGGGCTTGCTAACATGGGCACTCAACTTGGGCTTTGTATCAACTGGGGTTGGAGAAGGTTTGCAATTGTCCATGCCTGCTCTCTGTAGTATCTCTTTTGCATACTTTTGTTGTGATAAAAACAATCCCTCCTTATGATGTTGGACGGCTATACCCAAAAAATAATGCAATGGACCAAGGTCCTTCATGGCGAACTCCGAACCAAGTAAAGTGATAATAGATTTGCTAAGGGAATCCGAGGATGTTGTCAATATAATATCATCAACGTACAATAATAAATAAGCAACCTCCGTCCCCTTTTTGTAGATAAATAAGGAGTTATCCGATTTACTATGAGTGAAGCCATGAGATGAGACAAAGTCGGCAAACCGCTTATACCAAGCACGTGGTGCTTGCTTGAGTCCATAGAGCGATTTCTTCAACAAACACGCATGGTCAGGATGAGTGCGACTCCGAAAACCGATCGGTTGATGCATATATACGGTTTCTAAAAGCTCCCCGTGTAGAAACGCGTTTTTAACATCAAGTTGGTGCATGGACCATTTTTTAGAAAGCGCCAAACTAAGCACAATACGTATAGTGGTCGGTTTGACCACCGGAGAGAATGTTTCCCCACAATCAATCCCAACTTGTTGAGTTTTACCGTCGCAAACAAGCCGCGCTTTATACCGTTCAAATGAGCCATCCGACCTATGTTTATGAGTAAAAATCCACATAGAATGAATGATATTAGTTCCAGGTGGACGGGGAACCAACTCCCACGTCCTATTACTAATAAGAGCATCAAATTCATCGTTCATAGCTAATTTCCAATTTGGATCATTCAATGCCGACACGGGATTACGAGGTATTTGAGACTCAGTAGTACAAGTATGGAGATTAAAAAATTGCTTAGGCTTAAAGATTCCACGTTGACTACGAGTTACGGGACCGTGATTTGGAACAGAATGAGAAGAAATGGGAATAGTAGCAGAAGATGGAACTTGCTGATCATTAGTGGGAGGTGAATCCTGTGGAGAAAGAGAGGGGCTGGACTATGGGCCAAATGAAGTGGGCTTGCTGGATCATGTCCAGGTTGTGGAGTTGACGAGGAAAGAAAATGGGCCATTGTATATGGGCTGATTCCGTCATCTAAAAAGGAGTAAGACGGAGGGGAAGGTGTATGTAGAGAAGTAAACGGAAATTGTAGTTCGTCAAAAAGGACATGGCGGTTTACAATGATTTTCCGGGATGACAAATCGTAACACTTAAAACCCCTATGATTTGTAGGGTACCCCAAAAACACACAAGCTGTTGAGCGAGGTTGAAGCTTGTTTATTGTTGTTGATGGGAAGAGAGGGTAACAAAGGCACCCAAACACTTTGAGATGGGAATAAGTGGGGTCTTTGTGATAGAGAATTTTTAGAGGTGATTGATATTCAAGGAGTTTGCTTGGGAGAATATTTAGAAGATAAGTTGCCATTTGTAGGGCATGATGCCAAAAAGACGGAGGTAAAGAAGCATGAGCTAAAAGAGTCCGTACAATATTGTTAATGGAACGAATTTTCCGTTCCGCTTTCCCATTTTGAGAAGAAGTATGGGGACATGAAAGGCGGAACGAGAGACCATTAGTTTTGCAAAACTCCCAAAATTTTCGATTATCAAATTCAGTGCCATTGTCACATTGGATATTTTTAATGTTTCTTTCGAATTGGGTACGAATATATGCTTGAAATGATAGAATAGTAGAATAAACATCCGATTTCTTAGCCAATGGAAAAGTCCAAAGAAAATTGGAATAATCATCTAATAAAAGCATATAATAACGATGTCCCGAAGAACTTATTATAGGTGATGTCCAAAGATCACAATGTAAAATATCAAAAGGCAACAAAGTACTAGAATTTGAATCAGCAAATGGTAATCTAACATGCTTTCCTAAAGAACAAGAATGACAAAGATTAGATACACTAGAAGGACTATAGTGTATCATTTTATTCTTCCTAAGTGTCTCTACCACTGGTGTCCCGGGATGTCCCAATCGTTGATGCCATAAAGAAGGAGAGATAGCAGCAAAAGCAGAAGCTTGTGTTTTATTTGTGGTGACATGGGTGGTAAGAGGATAAAGCTCGCCCCGGCTCTCACATCTCATGAGTCGCCTCCCCGTTTGGAAATCCTTCACAGTAAAACCGAAAGGGTCAAACTCAATAGAAACGGAATTATCTTTTGTTACGAACGGAGATAAGATTTTTAACAAGACGAGGAGCATGTAAAACATTGTTTAAGACAAAGGGAGGGTGAGGGGACGGAACCGTAGTATTACCAAAACCGTGAATTGGAATAGAATCACCACTATCAACGAGAATATTACGATTAATGCTCATATTAGAATAGGACGAGAGAATACCTGATTCGGACGTCATGTGGGAGGTAGCACCGGTGTCCATATGCCAAGGTGTAGCCGGTGGGGTGAGGCCAAGAGTATACATTGCTGCTTCTATGTCCGTTGGAGAAGATGCAGTTGATGCAACATGGGCCTGAGCCGGCCTAGGACCAAGAACACCAGACTGATGTTGGGCAGGAGAGTAATTTGGCCTAGCCCAAGGAGCTGGTGCCGTGGGATATGGGCACGGTGGAGGAGGAACCCAAGGCCACTGCCAACCCGATCCCCATTGTGACTGACCGCCTGGTCCCCACGATTGTTGCCATTGCGGAGAGAAGCCAGATTGGGTGGAACCACCACCACGAGAACCAGAATTACCAGCAGCTTGATTGCCCTTACTGCCCCCTTTACCATTGTTTTTGCCACGATCCGAACCAGAACTACCTGAACCAGATCCACCCGAACCAGAACCACCTCGTTTATTCCCAGAATTACGATTGTTGTTATTGTTCCGCGGATTTCCATTAGCCGATTTGCTGCCATGGATCGATCCATGCAGAACAGTCTTACCACTTTCCCGCCATCATAGCAGATGCCATGGCCGACTTTTATCTCAGCCAGCCTCTTCTAATGAGAGCATAGAACGAGCCTGAGTGAAAGTGGGTAATGGATCCTTCTGACGGAGTAAAGTAGCAACACCATTATAGGCTTCTGTGAGGCCCGCCACCATTTGCAAAACCAGACGATCATTCGACACGGGGTGCCCCCACATTCTTCATCCGGGTCCGCAAGTCGCTTCGAGGTGTTGACAGTAAGTGGAGGCATTAGGAAATCCTCAATAACCGTGCTTGAGAAGTCTTGCTCGAGAGCGACGGCTCGCGAGTTCTTGTTGTCTTGAAAAATGTCGCGAAGACTATTCCACGCATCCATGGCCACACAATCAGAACTAGAATAGTGTTAAGGAGATCGGTTGAAATAGTGGAGTAAATCCACCTAGGACGGTGGAATCAAGGAGCTCCCACATTTCAATCTCTTCGTCCGTCTTAGGGACCTTCTCCTTACCTTTCGCAGGAGGGATAATGTGGTGAATGACCAAGTGTGATTTGGAGTGAACTTTGAACAATTTCGCCCAAGTGGCGTATTGAACATTCTCCAATTCAAGGGTCATGGAGACGTGGTTCTTGATGTTGGAAACAGCAAGAGCCGGGTGATAGGAGAAACGGGAAGAAGAAGTCATTATTCAAGGAAGACGATGGGTACAGAGTGTAGGGCGCAGCGGAAATAGGTAGAGGAAAGAAACCCAGGGACTCAAAATACCATGAAAGAATATCTTCCTTACCTTCTCATTGATTTACATACGTATATATACAATCCAAAGTCATACCAATCACTTGGCTTTATTTTAGGCTAATCATTTAATCACTTAGCACTATTCTAGGAACAATATAATTCAAATATCCTATACTAACTATGGACATGATAACAATACAAATATAAAACACTAACAGAATATTAACAAATATTATCTACTATATTCTGACAGTAGGGTTCATAAGTGGTCAACTTAAAAAGTTTGTTATATTATGATTATTACAACATGCTTCCTCCGTTTCATATTATCTTACCCATTTTGCTATTTTGAGCGTTTCACTTTAAAGTTCCACTTTCTTAAAAAGGAAACTTTTTAATACTTCTTTATTCATGGGACTCACTTGTCATACTCACAATACTTTTCAAATTTACTATTCTCTCCACTCATTCTCTCTCCTAACCACTCATAACTCCTACTTTAATAACATTATTCCTTATTTTTCGTTCTCAACAGTAAATGAGTAAGCTATTATGGGACGGAGAGAGTAAACATGTTGCTTTATTAAATACTACTCCCTCCGTCCCACCTCAAGGTTCAACCTTTCCTTTTTGGGCCGTCCCATCTCAAGGTTCCCTTCCTTAAATGAAAAGTTTTCCATATATTTATACCCTTATCATCTTCATATATTTACAAAAAAATTCTTCTCTCTCCTATTCCCTACCACACATTCTTACTATTCCTCCCACTCTTCTCTCTCCTATTAAATATTTTTAACTTTTACATTCTCTCTCCTATTCTCCACCACACATTTAATTTTTACATTCTCTTTCCTCAAATTTTTTACTCATTTTAATTAAATTTCTTAAAAAGCGTGTCCACCTCAAGGTGGAACCTTGAGGTGGAACGGAGGGAGTACATGATTAGATAATTTAGTTACAAAATGTCACTCATCTTCTTTATTCAACAATAACATATTCATCTCCTAACAAGGGTTGCAATTGCCTTTTTGAATATTTTAGAAGATATACTTTCTTTGTATATTATTTGTAATACGGTGAAATTATTGTTAAAATATTTTCTAATGTAGAATGAGTTATTTGTTTTATATTTTTTAAATATTTAGTTTTGTGAATATAAAGTGATCAGTGTAAAAGTTTTGGTAAAAACCCATTTAAATATAAATTTATTTTCAAAAATAGACATTTATTTTAAACAAACATTTTTTTTAAATGAAAATTTATTAGAGACAGAGGTAATATCATATTAGTTACGAAAATTTTGGAGTAAGAAGAAGACATTAAGCATGAATTTCATGCTTTAATAAAATAATTATTTTTCTTTTGTATTTTATGGGTGAAAAGGAAATATGAGTGGCTAATTAATTAATAAATCATAGGTGGAGCATTACATCTTACAATGGCCTCCTTATGCTTTGACTATACAACTTTATCTTCATGATTGTTGCGTTTTATCTTTCATACTCCCTCCTCCCTCCGTCCCGCTATAAATTGCACACTTTTTTCATTGGACATTCCATTACAAATTGCACACTTCCTAAAATGACAAAGAATCTTTACTATTCTCTCCACTCATTCTCTCTTCTACATTATTTTAATATTCACAACACCATTATAATTTACTATTCTCTCCACTCATTCTCTCTCCTATTTTACTTTTACACTCACAATATTTATATCATTATTTTTTTTCTTAATCCACGCACAAACTGTAAGTGTGCAATTTCAAGCGGGACGGAGGGAGTACTCCATCCGTCCCAACGGAGTGTGGATTTTTGGTCATCTTTGACCAACTTTGACCAATAATTTAAATAAATAATAATGATCCTAATAAAAATTCAAAAAATGTTATTGTTAATATTATTAAGCGTGATACAATAACAAATTTTAAATTTTTATTAGGATCATTATTATTTATTTAAATTATTGGTCAAAGTTGACAAAAATCCACACTCTGCTGGGACGGGGGAGTATATAGTAAGTATTTTAGCATTATTATTATTATTATTATTATTTGTCTAATGCAACTTTTTTATTTTTGGATATACTTTTTTTTTGGTTAAGGAGAAATGTCACGTGTGTACGTAAAGTTTTTAGCAGGATGACATACGTACGGCAACATAACCAATCGGAGTAATTTGCGTTTCTTTACGTTAAACACGAAAATTATATTGAATCAAACATTTTATTTAAAACTGACAATTATTTTGAATTTGATAAAGTATTTTAAACATTTTTTATGTTGAACCTAATATATAAAGTACTTTAAGTATATTCTAATGATCTTTATTAAATTTTAAACACATATATTATTGATATACCATTGAAAATATTATCAAATGGAACACCTTTTTTATAATATTATTATGATAATTAATATTTAATAAATATTTACTTAAATTATTTAAATTAATTAAAATACAATCTTTATTTTGAAATATAGAAAGTTGTATACTAGTCCTAGTTCCATTAACTACTTTATTTATCTAAGTTAATTACTATTTTTATTCTAAAATAAATGATACTCTATCCGTTTTGTTATTTTTTAAAGTTTCGTAGTATCATAAGTTATAGTTTTCATTCATTGAAAATTTGATTCGGGTCAGTACTCAAGATGTGTTAGGCTATTTATGCATAGATTTTAATTGCAATTATTACATTTTGAACGAGTCTTCGTTCGATAGTTGTGGGTCATCTTATTATATTTTATTAATGCAATTGTTGTGTATTTGCTTAAAGAACCCAAAAAAAAAAAGACAAAAACTTATGTGAGAACAGAATACCCGTCTCATCCATGAGACAGGTCGGATCCAGCCCCATGACCCGCCCAACAAATCGTTCACGCACAATACACATAACCGCACAGCTTCTCTCTCCTCTCTCTCTCTAGACGCAATTACCTTCCCTCCCCTGCGTCGTCTTCTTCACCTCAACCGTCGTCTTCTTCACCTCACCCAAGTTCTCCCTCCGACCGGCGACCTACAAGAGTTCGTAATTCCGGCCAATTACGGTCTGTAACAGGGGAAGGAGCTCGGTTTTGGGAGAGAGCTCAACCGGTGGAATCGATTAGCACGTTGAATGTGTGTGGAGAGAAGGGTCACCGATTTGTATGGAGAAAGAGAAATGGTGTTCGGTGAGGAAGGGGATGAAGGAGATTGGGTTAAATCGGTCCTTGGGTTTGGCCGAGAATGGTGGGGAGACGGATTAGGGAGCTCCGGCCGATTTAGAGGGGAGAACCAATGGTGGGCTTGGCCGGAGCAAGGTTGTCACCGGTTTGAGATTAGGGAGAGACCCAGGTGAAGAAAACGATTGGGAGGAGCTAGGTCGCCATGGAAGCTTGGTCCGTGTTTGTAAACGCGGGTGTTTGAACCGAGCATGAGAGAGAGGGATTTGGATGAATCTGAGCTTAGGAGAGAGAGAATCTGAGCTTAGGAGAGAGAGGCTGATTGTGAAGTAATTGTGTTTTTTTTTTTAACTAATAATAGTGTTAGGAACTGTTTTAATTTTGAGTAATACTTCTCATTTGTTTAAGTAATAGTTTGTATTGCTATAAGTAATAGTACTACACTTGTGAAGTAATAGTGTTATTTTTTTTTAACTGTAATAGTTTTAGGAACTGTTTTCATTTTGAGTAATACTTCTCATTTGTTTAAGTAATAGTTGGTATTGCTATAAGTAATAGTACTACACTTGTGAAGTAATAGTGTTATTATTTTTTTTTAACTAATAATAGTTTTAGGAACTGTTTTCATTTTGAGTAATACTTCTCATTTGTTTAAATAATAGTTGGTATTGCTATAAGTAATAGTACTACACTTGTGAAGTAATAGTGTTATTATTTTTTTTAACTAATAATAGTTTTAGGAACTATTTTAATTTTGAGTAATACTTCTCATTTGTTTAAGTAATAGTTGATATTGCTATAAGTAATAGTACTACACTTGTGAAGTAATAGTGTTATTTTTTTTAACTAATAATAGTTTTAGGAACTGTTTTCATTTTGAGTAATACTTCTCATTTGTTTAAGTAATAGTTGATATTGCAAAACAGGTATTACGTTTACTTATGAACAATGTTACTTTATATGTATACAGTCATTACATTAAGAGATGGTAACTATTACTTTTTCTAAACCACTGAAAAGCCGAAAAAATAATATAAAAACTAAAAAAAAAAAAAAAAATTCTAACCCAACACAACAGTCATTACATTAAGAAAAAAATATTCAAATCCTAGTACATAATAAAAAAAAATAGTAAAAAAAGCAAAAAGAAAAAATAATAAAAAAAAGCAAAAAGAAAAAAAATAATAAAAAGAAAAAAAATAATAAAAATAAATAATGAAAATAAAAAAATAATAAAAAAAAAGCAAAAAAAAAAAGAAATAATAAAAAACTAGAAAGAGAAAGTACGCATAGTAAGAGTTGGGGCGAGACGTGCGACCCTTTGCTTCTTTTGATTTACAAGAGAGTGGAAATAGTTTGGGTCTGGAGTCCGGGCTTTGGGTTCCAATCCGTCTCATCCATGAGACGTATTGCTGCTCTCACAGGAGACAACTCAAAAAAAAAAAAAAAAAAAAAAAAAGCTGCTGATCAAGGCATTTAACTCACCGCGTGCCCTAACATTAACGGCACCTTCTACGGCCTTTCACATTTGAAGGTTCGTTCGTACATCCTACACGGTAGATAATTAAAACAATAGTGGATAAACTTTTAAACTAAAAGTAATTGTCCGTCTTCTATAAATAACGCATCCTCAGCGTCTAATTCCCCTTCTCCTTTTCTCTCTCCTCCGACCTCCGATCTTTCTCCTCCGTCGTTAGATCTTCCGAGTCCAGGATTCACTATTTTCCGTCCATTTCTGTTTCTAGGACTCCGGTTAATTATTCACCTTTCGCCGGCGTCGATGATAGTGAGGAGCTAAATTTTGGTGCGGTGGCGGTGTTTAGTGGCTATCTAGGGTTTTATCTGGATTTGGATGAGTAAGTTGGTTTTGGTTGATGGTTGGTACATCGGTATTGGTATCTGCTTCTTTGTATTGACGGAGGAAATTTGGGAGCGAACTTCTACTGGGGATTCTGCTTTTGTCATTCGTAGTCGCGGTAGGTGGGGCAAATGCGGCTAAGTTGTTGCTAATTTGTGACAAACTGAAGTTCTTTTATTTTAGGATTTAGTTTGTGAAATTCTCGTTTTGTTCAAGTCTTGATCTATCTGATCTTGGAATTAGAGCAACCATTTTTGGTGGTTTTGAATTTGAGGGAATTTGTTGAAATTATGCAGCAAGATCAGCGTAAAAAGGTTAGATTTTCTCGCCTCTCTTCATATATTTGTTACTTGTATGTTTGTTGATTCATCTGCTGAATTAAATTTAGGTTGTTTGCTTGAACATTCCAGAACTTCAGATATGTAACAGTATGAAACTTATCTGGGAAATATTCATAATACACACACACACAAGAAAAGTTTTGTTCCGTTGCATCCAGTGTTATTGATTGTCTGCAACTCAAATAATAAGGTAGTTATTGACATCAAGAGGTTTAGGTTGGTGGTAAAACTTTAAGGCCATACTTAAATATGATACCAGGGTTAACTTGATTTTACAACCTAACCAACTGCAGGTCTTTTTGTTAGTATGTGCACTTGCTGTTGTTTAAGTTTGGAAGTGTTGAGATCAAGAAACATCTGATCTGTAGCGGGGATCCCCTTTATGGTTTTTGTATTTGCTCATTACAGTGACCATGTATAGGTGTTTATAAGTTGTCTATAGTCATTGCTATATACTTTATCACAATTGATGCCATATTAAACCTAAATGTTTCCTTATTCTAAGTGACCCCTGCTTTGTGACAAAAGCAGTACCTGCTCCTCGAACTCGAGATTATTCAGATCCTCCTCTTGCTCTTCTTTGTAGTCTTTCTGTGTCCTCTATAACTGTTCTGTGGTTGGACTTACAGTTGGATTCTTACTTTTCTATTCATCTTCCATTTTGTAATCTGTTTTATGGTATTCAGCGGTTGGACTTGTGATGTGGGATTATCTTTTATTCATTCATGTATTAAAATGGGTTAAATGTACTGCATTCAAATGATGGTTTTGATTAGTTATGTAGGAGTGTTGTATTTTGCATTTGAACATCTCTATTTGCACAAGCTACCTGCTGTGACTAGTGATTAGAAAATGGTCTGAACTTCTACCATGGTGATTCAGAACTCAAAAGACGTGGACTTCTTCACTGAGTATGGGGAAGCTAATAGATACAAAATTTTGGAGGTTAGAGGGAAGGGAAGTTATGGAGTTGTTTGTGCAGCCATTGACACGCATACTGGGGAAAAAGTTGCTATAAAGAAAATAACCGACATTTTTGAGCATATCTCTGATGCTATTCGAATATTGCGCGAGATTAAGCTGCTCAGGCTATTACGTCATCCTGATATTGTTGAAATCAAGCGCATCATGTTGCCCCCATCAAGGCGGAACTTTAAAGACATATATGTTGTTTTTGAGCTGATGGAGTCTGACCTTCACCAAGTCATAAAAGCCAATGATGACTTGACACAAGAGCACCACCGATTTTTCCTGTACCAAATGTTACGAGCTTTAAAGTATATGCATACAGGTAACACATTTATTTATATTTATGTGGCTATGTAGATATACACATTTATTTATTTGTTTATTTATTATTCTTCAATTAGTATTGCTCCAAGGCATTGCATCTATGTTATTGTATCTATGATTGAATAACTCTTCTTTGCCATTTTTGTTTATGAAAGCTGATTAATTCATCTTTGTTTGCAGCAAACGTCTATCATCGTGATTTAAAGCCGAAGAACATTTTGGCAAATGCAAATTGTAAACTTAAAATATGTGACTTAGGACTAGCAAGGGTAGCTTTTAATGACACCCCAACAACTATATTTTGGACGGTATGTCAACTTTGTAACTAGCCTATCATGTGCTTTTCTTATTTAATTTTATCTTTCCTAAAGCACATAAAGTTATTTCCTCTTATTTCTCTTCGAATATGCTGCAGGACTATGTTGCTACGCGATGGTATAGGGCCCCTGAGCTATGTGGCTCATTCTTTTCTAAGGTATAGATAACCAAGCTGTGGGCCCATTTTGTTTTATTATTTATATTTTTGGGTCAACTACGTAGTCCATGGATCGATAAGTGGATGCATGACCTGAGAGTGTTATATTTTGCTCGTTTTCTTTTTACTTTCTAAACTTGTGAGAGACGTACAAGAGTGTTCTATGTGCTGTATGCAATTAGCTTGAGTCCATGTATTAAGATTTACTTTCAAGGAACTCAGGTATATTCTCTGACGAGGTCGAGATTTTGTGCAACTTCTTGTTTTTAACATTCTTTTGTTTCTGATTGTACCTACGTAGTTTGTGCATATTCTGCTTATTCTAAAATCCAAGTTTATAATTTGGCTGGGTTGCAAAGAAGTGAGCAATTGGTTAACTAATGAGTACATGCCAAAGAATTGTTTGTTAAATGCAGATGTACGCTACATGTCTAACATGGGCACACTGCTTTGTTAGATGTGTGGTGCACTAACATTTCATAATTGTAAGAATATTGGGTTTTTCCACTTAACATGAGCATTACCTCATTTACACTCCAATTTTTGGATTTCATAATCTCACTGCACTTGGGAATCTGAGGTCTTTTCTCATTTTATGATCTTTTTTGTTTTTATCTTGAAGAAAAATGATCATTTACTATTTCTATGGTTGTTTGTTCCATTGACGGATCTATCAAGGGACAAAAGGGGGGCAATTGCCCCCATTGTTCTTAAAAAAGTAAAAAATTTCTAGTGCAAAATTTACAAAAAATTGGGGGTTTAGTGCAATTTGTTGAAATTTGCCTCCTTTGGGGTAAAAGAAAAAATACAATAGAAATTTTTTTGTCCCCATTGACGAAAATACAGTTAGAATTTTTTGTTGTGCAATCTTTGCCCCCGTTGACGAAAATTCCTGGCTCCGCCACTTTGCTCATAGTCTATGTTACCTGGACTCGGGATCGGGTATCCGACACTGGTACGTATCCTAGTGTCGGATTCACTTTTCCTCAAAAAATTGGAGACGGGGACATTGTCCTAAAATTAGAATACGGGTACGGGGATACGTTCATAACAAAATATATTGAGTCTATTTATATACTTTACTAATAAATGAAGTCAACTCACTCTTTTTTTGCTAAGATATAATGTGTAATTAAGTAAAACAACATTAAAACTTGTAAATTTTTTATAAATGAAGTCAACTCACTTCTTTTTTTCTTTTTAATTTATCTTGTCGTATCCGAATGAAAATGCGGGTGTCGGGGTGTCTTGTCGGACACGATACGTGTCGGACACGGGTACTTCAACATATTTGAAGAGTCCGGGTAACATAGCTCATAGTTACTGTTTTGAATTTGTTTCACGTTACTTCTTACGCTCATTCAACATGTTGAATGACTGTTTTTAGTACATGGATGCATAATTATACACCTTACGGTGACAAGTCCACACGACGATTCATGTTAGCCGACCCCAAATCATTTGGGACTAAGGCTTTGTCGTCGTCGTTGTTGTTGCACGGTAACAAGCCTTAAGTTCCGACATTCCAAGATAGAATTGTGGTTCAGAAGAGTTATAATTTGTCTTATACAAGCCACAAGTTCCGACATTCCAAGATAGAATGGTGGTTCAGAAGAGTTATAATTTGTCTTATAAGATATATTGGGTTGATAATTCTGTATTATGTTAAAAAAAGGAGTGGTGATGCCTAGATTATAAATTCTTGTTCAGGTAGGCCTTTTGAACTCTCTTGGAAGTTGAAATTTCTGTCCTTCAGGTAACTTAGGTGTTATGTCAATTTGTGGTGGGTTTCATGATTTGTTGATTTTCTTATTAAAATGTTTGATTTCTTTTGGAACCTGCATTGCAGTATACTCCTGCCATTGATATTTGGAGCATTGGTTGCATTTTTGCCGAGGTGTTGACGGGGAAGCCATTGTTTCCTGGTAAAAGTGTTGTTCATCAGTTAGATTTGATCACCGATCTTCTTGGGTCTCCATCATCAGAGACCATATCTGGAGTACGAGACACTCTTTTTATTACTTTACAAAGATGTTTCTCCTAGCTCTTAACCTATGGAGATTAATTGAGGTTTTTACTTAATAATGCAGGTTCGCAATGAGAAAGCAAGAAAGTACTTGACAGATATGCGTAAAAAGCATCCTGTTGCATTCTCTGAGAAATTTCCAAAACATGACCCTCTAGCACTGCAACTGCTGCAAAGGTTGTTAGCATTTGATCCCAAAGATCGGCCAACTGCAGAGCAGGTTTGTTGTTACGTCTTGTTTAGCATCGCATAATGAGTCATTTTTCACTTATTTTTTTCTTTTCCATTTTTCCAATGGTTGTAACTTTCGTGAACTTCAGATTATGTTCATGTCTCTTATACTCCTGAAATGAATGTCCAAAAAAATCAAACAAGAGCAAATTTGATTATTTTTTTGGACATCCATTTCGGGACGGAGGTAGTAATTTGTAAAGGTTGGTGTCTGCTTATAATCTGACTGGAACGGTTATGGTAAATCAGGCACTCGCTGATCCTTACTTCAAGGGCCTGGCTAAGGTAGAAAGAGAACCTTCTTGTCAGCCTATTTCGAAGTTGGAGTTTGAGTTTGAGAGGCGCAGGATAACAAAAGAGGACATCCGGGATTTGATATTTCGGGAGATTCTGGAGTATCATCCTCAATTACTTAAAGAATACATGGCTGGGAGTGAAGGAACAAATTTTCTATATCCAAGGTTCGGGAGAGCTACTTTATACTCTTTTTGCGAACTAACTACCTTATAATCTCAACATGTTGTGGTGGTTGCAGTTTTATCATCTATAAACTATTTTAGTTGGCACTATATGTTCCTTACCTCTCGGTTAACATTTACCTCTTCTATGCAGTGCAATTGGTCAATTCCGAAGGCAATTTGCGTATTTGGAGGAAAATGGTGGTAAAAGCGGACCTGTTATACCTCCGGAGAGAAAACATGTCTCCCTCCCACGGTATGGTATTTGAGTTCAATATGTCACGTTCAGTCAGTTACTTGTGTTCTTGATTTCCCCCTTTCCTTTGCAGTACCTGCAATGCAGCTTGTTACTTATTTAGTGTCTTGTAAGGAAATGCATAAAGTTAACGGAAAATGGCCCTGACTATAACTTGACTTTGTTGGAGAGGGATACTACTCTTGGTTGATAGCAATATTCGGAAGGAGTTGAAATAGCCTACAGTGTAGGGAGAAACTTAATTCAGGACTCTTGGTAGTGTAGAGTTGGATGTGAAGACACTTAGAAGTTTGATTATCATTCACACATAGTATGATAGACTTTCCTTGTACAACTTCCAAGGGAAAAAATAAAACCTTTCCCATTTTGCCATAAATTATACTACATCTCATTAGAAATGTCACATTTGACTTGCCAATGTTTTTAAGAAAGATGCTTCACTTGTTTTACATTACTTGTACAACGATAAAATTGCACTATGACCTTTGACAATCTTTTCCAGATTTTCCAAATTCTTAGCTACTCCGGCATTTCGATCTCAAACCTTGATTTTCTCCGTGGACAGGTCTACAGTAAATTCAAGCACGGTTCCTCCAAAACCGCAGCAAAGTGTGGCCGCATTTGACCATAGGCGCTTTGCAGATAATGTGGGTAGCAATGCTAGGGCTGCAGATGCTATTTCTGGAAATGTTTTCAAGCCTACTCATCCACCGGCAAGAGTGCCTGCTGGTATGTAATGATACATATTTGATATTATGATTTCTCATTGAACTTGGACAGACTTCTAATTTATATGTAAATAAAAATTGTAATTTCAAGTTTGATTCGGAGATACTTTGCATTTTTGATAGGGTTGCGTTCCTATACTGTACAACAATGCTAGGGGTACTAAAAAAATTCACAAAAATTTGGCCACAATTAGAGTTGGCAGTCATTGATTGGATTTCTGCTTAATGAGTGATGGGGTCTACAAACACCAATCAGTGACTGCCAACTACGTTTGTGTCCAAAATTTTGTGAGTTTTTATGTGACTCTAATATTACTTCTCTTTTATAGAAACGGAACTAATGGTGGATAACACATTTGTGTCCTTTTCAGCCAAACCGGGAAGAGTTGTGGGACCCGTTCTACCCTACGAGGTCAGCAGGGATGTAAAAGAGGCTAATGATGCAAGGGTAATTATCCGAAATCCAATTGTACCTCCCCAAGGTACCTCTGCACATTATCATACGAGTAACAAGAGTCTGAAACAAGGAAAAATTGAGTCAGAAGCTGAGAGAAATTCTTCATTGCTTAAACAACAATCTCATTCACAGCCCATTGGTATTCACCATTCTGGTGGAATGACCATTGACCTTAATACCAACCCTTATTATCAGCATCGACATGCTAAAGCAGGCCAATTAAGTGATGAGATTAGAATTGATGCGAAAATAATTCAGGCTCAATCTCAGTTTGGTGTAGTCAGAGCAGCTGCTGTAGCTGTTGCTGCTGCTGCTCATAGAGAGGTTGGTGCTGTTCAGTATGGGCTCTCTTAAGATTGCTCTGTTTTTCCTTTTTCTCATTTTCTCCATTTTTTCTTCCATTCCCCCCCCCCCCTCTCCTTTTCTACCCTTTTAGGTTGGTTTGCTTTGTAGTTCCTAGCCTAGTTTACTAATTCACAGCCCTGTAAATTGCGTACATTTAAACATTGAATTCATGAATGAAAATTATCATTTCTGTTATTTGTTACTCCCTCCGTCCCAAAATAATTGCAGTTCTAGGAGGGATTTTTTTTCCCAAAATACTTGCAGTTTTGAAGTTTTCCATAAAACCTTGACACATGCCGCCTAAACTACCCTTATTTATGATAAGTTAGTTGTCATTGTGAAAACATTTAATTGTCTAGCTACTTGAAATATTTCAAGGGTAATTTAGTCTATTGGGTATGCATTAAATGCATTTCTTAATTTGTGTGAAACTCTAGAACTACAAATATTTTGGGACTGGGACGGAGGGAGTATGTGATATTCCTTCTCGTTTTATTTTTTGTGGTCAAATTAATCGAACTTTAATCAAAGAGAAAAAAGGATTGTTCTGGAATTCTAGAAATTCTAATAATTGTTATCGATGCCTACTCTAAGACCATCTCCTAGCAAAACCCCACTGACAGAATTGCCATTTCAATGGTTTCTCGGAGTTCAAGTTTGTTTATAGAAATACACGCTTACGCTTGGGCGCGCGCGCACACGAAAATATTGTTATCTATCTTAAGCTTGTAGTCCACCTGAGAGATTTTGCTTGTTGCCCACAAATTTGTTAACTATTCTGTGGGAGATTTTCTTTGTTGCCCACAAGTTTGTTAAATTTCACTGTCAAGTTTGCTGGTAGTTGAGAAATTTGGCATATTTCTTCTTCATTTGCTGGCTAAAGAGTACTAACAATGTTTTTGACATGACCTGTATTTGTCCACAAAACATTAACAAGTCAATTACGACACTTATTACGATATCAATAAAATAGACTTATTACGAGATCAATAAAATAGACGGAAAACTTCAATCTTATTTCAAAGTTAAACGAATAGGCCAAAAATTCCACAAAAATATCCATCAGTACTAAAACCTAAAATACCAACAAAATTTACATCTTAAAATGAGCTCTAACTTCTTGTCTCTAATGTCAAATTCGCATAAAATCAAGCATCTTCTTTAGTTATTATAATGTCAAAGTCGCTAACAGTCCATTCTGCAACTTCATTTCCGCTAACATATATCTCAGTTCCCAAATCAATCGACGGCCATTGTCTCTTAACTGGCACAGTATTCGGATCCTGTATCCAGACAAACGTATCGTTAAGCATAAATCAAAATTCAAAAACCAACTATAATAAAACAAAAAATCGCGTAAAATGACTTGTCTGAATGTATAAATACCTGGTAGAAGTAAAGATCCTGGGACAATCTCCCAACATCAAGTTCCCAAGTTCTTGGATCTCCAATCCAACCTTCACCCTTCATAGTAGGATAACCATATATTCCCCAAACAGGGTGTGGCAAAATCTGCAATATTTCCTGCGGCTGAGGGTTACTATAAGCATCACAAACATTATACGGTTCCTCAATATGTTCCCCATTTCCAGGAGAACAATAAACATGGTACGCGTCGTAAGGGAAATGCTCTGTGTTTGACCGGTGGATTAAAGTCCCGTTTGGAGTCGTGTGATAAGGTGGACATAATCGGAGATTTTCAGGATTGCACCATGCCACAGTATCGGGGTTGATGATCATTTCGCTGTATCGCGTAACGTCTGTTGTAACATCACCGTCGCAGGGCTTCCCGTTGTTCTTCCAACAGCTTCCCATGTCCATGAGGTAAAACTGACTATTCGGACCCCCTCCTTGCTTTATGTCGAGGGTAAATCTAACCTTGAAATTTGGTGATTTTGGTACCTTTTGTTTGAAAATAGAGAGAAAAAAATATGATCAGATAATGAATGGCCAATCAACATAGTACTAGTTAGTGACGTATATGACCAACATACTTTTACATTTGTTATCAAATAATGCAACCTTTTTGTTATTTAGGGCGTCAAAAATTAACGAGGTTGCTGACGTGGCACTGTCATGTCAATGCCATGCCATGCCAGATCCACATCAACACCATGTTAGCATTGATTAACATGGTGTTGATATGACACTGCCACATCAACAGTTCAGTTAGTTTTTTAACGTTGCAAGTGACAAAAGCAGTATGTTTGGATACAAAAGTACGGTGTTTATATCTATTACTAACGAATTTTGGTTGCAATACGTTGCATAAATCACTAATTATTTTAACAAGGATCTTCAGATTACTTTGATCAAATAATGAAAAACTTACAATTTTCGACATTCCTCTCGTTTGGTAGTGATATCCGCCGGAGAATCCCTTTGTGGCATCGGACCTCAAGTATAACATCAACCATGGATATTTGGAAGAAGTCTTCAACAAATGATGAAAAACCCAACTCCCCTTCCCAATCTCCTTCTCCCAAGTGACGGAATAATAAGAAGTATCATTCTTCGTAGGAGCATCCCTAATGTCACCATCAAGTTCCCACGACCCGTAAAATTTCCCAGTAAGCTTATTTCCTTCAACGCTCGTATAATTGTGGTAAATCAATGGCATGTTCATACAACCTTTTCCGAAGCAAGGGAACCGGGACTCAGGTGGAAATGGCTTAGATTTCTTGCCGTTTTCTGGGCAGACGGCGGCCATGGTGTCCATGTTACCGCTCTTGAGCATGATCATCCAAAACTGCCATGGGTTAGGATTGTCTTCAACTTGGCATTGTTTTCCTAGGTATGTTTCTTTCCATGCTGCGTATTTGTCGACAGTGAGCCGGCCTAGGCCTTGTGATTTGGCATTGGATATGCCCAATTTGTTGGTTTTCTCATTCACCTTGTGATTTATGGTGACTTTTGATCCAAATATCAACATGAAAAATATCAGTTTTTGTATTTATAGCATTCCGGTTAACAATTGCATGAAATTTAGATTCATTTGAATCACGGGCGGAGCAACGAAAACAATAAAGGGGGCAATTGCGCCCATTAACTAGATATATTTTTTTTAAAAAAATTATTACTGTAATTTTTTAAAAATATATTTGGGTGTTTTCGTACAAAATATGCAATTTTGCCCCATTAATGAAAGGGGTTTAGTTGTAGTACATTATGTTGGATAAAATCTATCAAACAAATTTTGATCTCATTTATAAAAAAAATCTGGCTCCGTCACTGATTTGAATAATATGGGATCTAACATCAAAAAATTGACATTGGTGTACAATATTAGGAATATAATATTAGATTTCTATATTCTATATTATATATTGTTATATAAAATATATAACAATATATAATATAGAATATAGAATTCTAATATTATATTCCTAATATTGTACACCACTTTAATGTATCTGAAACAACACGATAAAACAGCTCACGTGCACATATGTTTCAAAAAACTTTGTGAATTTATATATAAATAATATTCCTAAAGATTATGAACATTATGCATGATATAAGAAGAAAACACACACCTGGAAGTGTAGAGTTATCGACGTCGAAGCAATCAGCCTGTCTCGGACTGCCCATATTCGGAGCTTCAACTCCAACCTCATTGCATTGATTCCACGCCTCGATCGCAACTCTCAAACCATCTCTTGTCATTCCTGGATCACCAATGGCCGATACGAACGATCCTTCTTCTGCCATAACAATTGACACATATTGCTGAAGAAGAAGAACAACAACAAACAAGAAGAGGATGCAACATAATTTCCATGGCAGTATTGCCATTGTTAATATTATAGAGAGCAAAAAAAAAAAAAGCTCTAGCTAGCTGTTGTTGTTGTTGTTATTATTGTATTTATATAATAAGTTTCGACAGCAGTCTCTCTCCCATTAATAAACAAACACTCGATGACACTTTCAATATTTAACAAACTCTTTCTTCCCATATCCCTTTAATTTCTCTCCAGATTGTACCTATTATACTCAAACTTATCTACTTTATTAATTTTACTTTTTCTTTAAAAAAACTAAAACTAAAAACGGATCAGGCCCAATCTCATGAGGTTTATTAACTTGATATAAATAATAAATTTTCATTGGAACAATAATTAAAGTAAATAAATTTAAATATCGAGTGTGAAAAATAGTAGGAATGAGTAGTTATCATGACAATGAAAGAAAAAAAATCATGTACTTGTAACGTTTCTTTTTTAAATTTTCATAATGTCAAGTATTTTTCATAATAATTAAGTTATTGACAAGTATTTTTAAATCACGCCTGACATTTTTAAAAATACTTATTTAAAAATTGTCATTTTGGTGAAAATCTGGTTAAAATGTGTATTTTCTAGAGATTAGGAAAAAGGGGTTTCCAAAATATGCGGTGACAATTTTATATATTTTTATATATGACCGAAACTTATTTTAAAACAAGTAATGACATTTTGTAACATTAGCACTGACATTTATGAAAGAAACACATATTTTTTTTTTAAATTAATTTTCTAAATTATATGAAAAACGCATTTTTCAACATACCTACTTGATATTTTGAGGGAAAAAAAATTGAGATCCGATGGGGTGAAACCAAAAATTGGACTAGATATCACTTTGTGAAATATGTGTCCAAGTAAGATTTGTTTCTAAGATCTCTTTATGAAGTATGTGTCCATGTTCCTCCTTGGTTGAAATTGAAGGTTTTAGTCTAATCAGAGTCATGCATTCACAGTCAAGATACAACAGAAAGACTGATAGTCAAGAACATTGATAGTCCTTATCACTTCTTGTTTTCTTCACCTCCTAGCTTGTATATATAGTTCACTTCTGGAATAAAATCATTAAGCTTCTCACTGAAATATTCATTGCTATTTAATTGTTTTCTTCATGGTATCAGAGCAGGTTAAGAGCTATTAGCTTCCGCAATTTAAACTCATTTATTCTCACAGATAATCCGTCATCCACAATGACAAAAACTAGCAATGATGAGTCTGAAGGCAGCTCTGCTAGTTCGATCATGGTGGATGTAATGTCACCTTATTATATTCATGGATCTGATAATCCCGGTCATGTGTATGTCAGTGATCTTTTGAATGACGGAAACTATGCAGATTGGTTTGACGAGATGAGTAATGCCCTTTTTGCCAAGAATAAAATTGGTTTCGTTGACGGATCAATACCAATGTCGGATGAAGACTCGCCTGAATCGTCACTCTGGAAGCGGTGCAATGCCATGATAAAGGGGTGGCTGCACAGTTCCATGGAGAAGGAAATACGCATTAGTGTCAAACATGCAAGAACTGCACAGGATATTTGGGAAGACCTACAAGAACGATTTGGACATGAAAATGCACCTAGAGCCTATGAACTAAAACGGGCATTGACTTTCACACGACAAGAGAGGATGTCAGTTTCTGCCTATTACACAAAACTTAAGGGAATTTGAGATGAGATCCAAACTCTTTCCCCCATTCCTAAGTGTGTATGCGGCAGATGCACCTGTGACATATCCAAGCAGCTCATCAGTATGAGGGAAAAGGAATGTCTGTACGAATTCCTTATGGGTCTGGACGAGAACTTTGGCACAGTCAAGACTCAGATATTGAGCACCAAACCCATACCGACCTTGGGCTCTGCTTATTATTTAGTTGTTGCGGATGAAAAGCAGAAACAAATCATTGTTGCTAAAAGACCAAGCATGGAGGCAGCAGCCTTTCAAACTACACAGCAGCAATAGAAGGAAAATGGAGATCGAAGGGGAGCCAGAAGAGAAAAACCCATATGTTCTCATTGTGGGAAATCAGGGCACACCGTAGATGGATGTTTTGAAATCATCGGCTATCCACCAAATTAGCGAAAGGGGTCTCGACAAGGAAGCAAAGGCATAGTACAACGTGGAGAACCCAAAATTGTGCCTAAGGTTGCTAATGTAGCTGCTAGCTCTAGCCCCATCCCTGGGCTCACAGCTGAACAATGCTCCAGAGATTAGCACAATTTTTCAGCAACAATGGTGAGACAATTCAGACAACATAAGCTGAAAGCACTCCTGCAGTCAACATGGCTGGTAAGATTGAGTTCATGAAGCCTTGGATAATTGATTCCGGGGCAACATAACACATTACTCACAATAGTGAGGTTCTTGAAAATCAAACGGAATCTGGATCAGGATTGCCCGTCAAAATACCCAATGGTGAAACCATACCCGTCAGAAGTATTGGAAGCACTAAACTTCCAAATGGGTTGAAAATTGACCGTGTCCTGAATTTCAGTTAGCAGATTGACAAAAGATCTGAATTGCACACTTACATTTTTCTCGGATTTTTGTGTCTTGCAGGACTTTCCTTCGAGGAGCCTGACTGGAGTGGGTAGGCAATACAATGGTATATATTACTTGGAGCCAATGGTCAATGAAAGTATGGCAATGTCTGTTACTCATGATCCGACAGTTTGGCACAAGAGATTAGGACATGCTTCAAGATTGAAATTTCAGCATATGAGCGTTTTGAATAAGAATATTAGACATAATAATGAGCATTGTGATTCATGTTTGAGGGCTAAACAAACTAGGCTTCCTTTTCCTAGTAGCTCTATACAAACAAATGATTGTTTTGAGTTAATACATTGTGACATTTGGGGTGGCTACAAAACAGCTTCATTTTCTGGTGCCCATTATTTTCTTTCTGTGGATGATTTTAGTAGAGGTGTATGGGTGTTTTTAATGAGATATAAATCTGAAGTAAGTCACTACTTAACCATGTTTTGTAAGATGATGCACACACAACATGGAAAAAAGGTGAAACGAATTAAAGTAGATAATGGGGACGAGTTTCAATCAAATTACATGATGGATTTTTATGTTACGAATGGTATTGTCTTAGAAACATCTTGCACCGACACACCACAACAAAATGGGGTGGTTGAAAGAAAGCATAGGCACATACTTGAAGTAGCTAGAGTGTTACGCTTTGAAGGAGGCTTACCAATTAATTTTTGGGGAGAGTGTGTTTTAACTGCTGTATACATAATTAACCGGTTACCCTCAAAAGTTTTGAAGCATAAAAATCCCTATGAGGTTTTGTTACAAAGAAAACCTTGTTATGATCATTTACGCATATTTAGCTGCTTAGTTTATGCACGAGATAACAAGAAAGGGGGAGATAAGTTTCGTCAGTCAAATTACATGATGGATTTTTATGTTACGAATGGTATTGTCTTAGAAATAGAGCCGTCAAGTTGGGACGGTCCCGTCGGGACGTCCCGTCCCACCATACAAATGGGACGGGATGGGACGAAATATTTTAGTCCCGTTCCGTTTTCGTCCCGTCCCGTATCGTCCCGTTCCCGTCGCGGGACAACTTATTTTTATCCCGTCCCGTCCCGTCCCGTTTTCCCGTATTGATCCGTACAAGTATTAGGTCTCACTTGTGAAGATCTGTAATTGGTCTTGCTCAGAACATCTTCCTTCTTTTATAACAAAAAATATTGTAATTGTGGGCTCCCCGACCAGGAGAGTCCAAACACTTAAATAAAACCTGTAAATTTTGAAAACTTTTTAACTTAACTTGAAATGAAACTAACTTTAACATCTAACATCCAATTCTAACTTGGGTCATCTCCATTTTGGAGGAAAGGGGAAAATAAATCATGAACTAACTTTAAACTCAACTTATTTACAAACCTTTAAAAGAGCTTCATCTACCTCTATTTGGAATACTACTTACTTAGTTAACTTATTTACAAAAGGTTAAGTCATAACTTACAAATTTACATAACTTGTTTTATTAACAAACTCCAACAAAGGAGTAACACCCCAAAATACAAACCATTTAACCAACAACATACCCGACAAACCAAAATCAAGCACAAACTCCGTACCGGCCTCACTGCCCTGGTCCTCCTGTCTCAGGTCGATCTAAAACATTAAAGGGAGAAGGGTGAGAATAAATCTCAATAAGTTATTATGCATGCATCAATATGCCAAGTAATTGCAACATATATAAGGTGCATATAATCACATTGGAAAAACCGTAAACACATTCCGTTACCTTTGCTTACCTTTTCCCCGTCTGACCAATAAGTCGTATCATATTGGAGGATACCTTCACATCACAACCAATAACAAATAACGGAGAGAGCTATTATAATAACTCCTCTCTTGTGAACTGCTTAGGCATATTCACATCTTATAAGACCCGTTTTCAGGGAACCATATAAGATAGTAGCAACTCTGTAAGGCTTTTGGCTCAATACAGATGCTATAACCCCAATCTGTGGCCACAGACGGGGACGATACAGAGTATAACGTAATCCGATCACATTAGGTCACACTTTCCATAATTGATCGTATTCCGTTATACCCCTAAATATCAGCTGATTAACCACAATTCAAGCACATATAAGTTACTTGAAATGAAATCCACAAAAAGGGATGAAAACATGGTACAACAATACTCATGTTCAATCCATACTAGAGTGTAACATTTATTTCATGCACTATGTACAATAATGCCAATGCATATGAACTCAATTGAAGTAGGAAAGTATCACAAACTATTCCTACATAGATCATATACAATAATATATAACTTCTATAAAGGTCCCCATACTATTTACCAAGTTGAAGTTAATTTGGCTAGGTATAAATCAATGTTACGCAACAAGTTCGCGACAATATTACAAGTACTTCTACTATTCCATTTTGATCAACTAAAGTATCATTATGTAGCTAAAAGGTTCTACTTTGATCTCAGGTAAAGAGTATTCAAGTTGGTTCATGTTTGATTAGGTTTTCATGCCTTGGAAACAACTTCAATTCCTGCAGAGTAGGGCACGACTCGTGCCCCAGGGCACGACTCGTGCCCCTTTACACCCCTCACAGATTCTGGCGTCCCTTCAGGTCACGACTTGGTTCAATTTCCAGGGGACGACTCGTGCCCAAGTCGTGCTCAGGGGCACGACTCGTGCCCCCTGTTCAGAATTCAGTACATAATTTACACTACTTCAGCAATTGCACCAAAATGATAAACACCAATTTTTACTCTGTTTTAAGTGACTCAAAACAGTACCAAATAATAACCAATACCAAACCCAAACTAATTCATACATCTTCTAAACTAATTCAACCCATTAAACCTCATATTGGTACCAACTTGGTACCAAAACTTCCATGCAATGATTTACTTCCAAATCATGAACCCTAAACATGAACAATGACCCATTTACTCACTATCACAACACCCATTTCATGGCCATCTCAATTTCTCCATTTCCCACCATTCTTACCACTCCAAAAGTGTTCCTTTTTAAATAAAAACTTGTTTATTAACATCAATAACAACAATATCAAAGAATTTACAAGTTTTAACAAGAATTCATAATAACTTACTTGAATGATGAAAAATAAAATAATTATTTGGGTAGCTATAAACGATCCCCTCGCTGCCTGGAACTCGAATCCGCCCTTGGTTTTGAAAACAGAGAAGTATTGAAGGCTAGAGAATTTTTCTAATGAAAACCTAGGGTTTAGAAGGTTTTCTCCATGGATTTTGCTTTGAGGAGGAGCTGATGACTAATCTTAGCAAATGAAAGGAAATGAGAAGGCTTTCCTTATTTTACTAATTCCAATTAATTCATTTTACATAGAAGCTCCTCATCCACTTAATAAGTTGTAATTAAAATTCTAACTATCCTTGTTCACCACTAAACATTTTAGCATTAATAAGCATTTTAATAAATTTATCTTTATTATTAATTCATAAGAAACTTTCATTATTATTCCCTTTAGACCCTAAAATATTCTTTTTAATTCATTTTCATCCCAATTTCACATAAGTTAGTTAATGCCAATCTAACTTAATAAATTCAAACAAACATATAAATAGTCGCATAAATCAAATAAAATCATAAAATGCACCAAATGAAATATTTCTACCCGAACCCCACGTACTTAACAAATAATTAAATAGTGCCTAATATCGGGGTCGTCACAGTTATCATACTGGACAAACCTGCAATGACATAATCTTGGAATCGAACAATCCAAATATCCTCGTTTGAACAGAGCTGTTATCAAGACATGCTTTCATTATTGCCACTTAATGTTCATGATACACATTAAACTGTTAATGTCATGTTGAATGTCCATTATTAACATAGCTACTCACGTAATTCACCAGCAGTTACAGTATGTGTTGCGGTCACTTCTTAATCAGCAGCACTTCACAATCTCAACTGTCAAAGAGAGCTCCTGTGCGTAGAATAAACTTGTTCTTTTTCTTCTTAGGGAGAAAGATAAACTTAATTGATGACGAAGTATTTTCGTCCCGTTTGGGTCCCGCGGGATCCCGCGTCCCGCAAATGGGACGGGATGGGACGGAGTATTTTAATCCCGTCCCGTTTTGTCCCGTCCCGTTTCATCCCGTTCCCATCGTGGGACAACGTAATTTCGTCCCGTCCCGTATTCCCGTATTGACGGCTCTACTTAGAAACATCTTGCACCGACACACCACAACAAAATGGCGTGGTTGAAAGAAAGCATAGGCACATACTTGAAGTAGCTAGAGCGTTATGCTTTGAAGGAGGCTTACCAATTAATTTTTGGGGAAAGTATGTTTTAACTGTTGCATACATAATCAAACGGTTACCCTCAAAAGTTTTGAAGCATAAAACTCCCTATGAGGTTTTGTTACAAAGAAAACCTTGTTATGATCATTTACGCATATTTAGCTGCTTAGTTTATGCACGAGATAACAAGAAAGGGGGAGATAAGTTTCAGTACCGCGTCTATGCTTTGAAAACTCAAAAAATATACACTTCTCGAGATGTGAGGTTCGTTGAGCACATTTTTCCATTTAAATCAACTACTCCTGGAGTTGATAATATGGTGGCTCAAAAACAATTTGAATGGGATGCACTTGCTGTAGAAATAGAAATAGGATGTCTATCTGTTCCTTCCTTTGACAGTGGTGCAGTGGGTGAGGTTCAACAAAAGAGTACAGGTTCAAGTATACAGGAGGATGGGGAACACAACACTGGTCCAGCTGTACCACGAGTACCTAATTATGTACAGGTTAGTACCGAACCAGCAGTCAGCAGCGAAGTTGGCACTCAAAATTGCGAAGCAGACCCTGTAATAAGCAACCAAAAGACACAGCCTACTACAACGTTGCATTGCAGTGAACGAGCTAAAAGGCAGCCCAAGCATTTAGAGCCTTATGCCGTTGAGTTGCCCAAGTCTATAGACCATTCGAAGTCCACCACCTCCAACTCAGGAACCTCCACGGTATATCCCTTGTCTAATTATGTCTCTTATACACAATTTTCTAATGCTCATAAAGCTTATCTTGCGGACGTCACTTCCAATGATCAGCCAAAACATTTTTCACATGCCATAAAAGATCCAAGATGGTGTGAAGCAATGAAAAGGGAAATACAGGCCTTAGAAGCAAATGGAACATGGACACTCGAGCCCTTGTCACCAAACAAGAGGGCTATCGATTCCAAATGGGTTTACAAGATTAAGTATAAACCCAATGGTGAAGTTGAACGTTACAAAGCACGACTAGTTGCCAAAGGATTCAGACAAATTGAAGGAACAGATTTTCATGAGACATTCGCACCAGTTGCAAAACTTGTGACGGTACGAAGTTTGCTTGCTGTAGCGGCCAAGAAAAATTGGGCAACTCATCAATTAGATGTGAATAATGCTTTTCTTCACGGAGACTTGGTGGAGGATATTTATATGGAAAGGTTTTACGAAAGAAGGGGAAACAAGAGTTTGCAAGCTAAGGAAATCCCTGTATGGTTTACGACAGGCATCAAATTGGTACCACAAATTTACAACAACTTAGCTTAACATTGGATTCCGCCAGTCACGTGCGGACCATTCATTATTTATCTTTAAACAAGATGGTGTTTATGTGGCAGCCTTAATATATGTTGATGATGTAATACTTGTCGGAAACAACAATCAGAAAATGGACAATGTCAAGGAGTATCTTGATAAAAAATTCAGCATCAAAGATTTAGGGCGGTTAACATATTTTCTGGGAATTGAGGTTACACGCACTACAACAGGGATTGTATTGAGTCAACGAAAATATACATTGGATATTTTGGAAGAAAGTGGATTACAAGGATTTCGGCCAAGTTCTTTTCCAATGGAGCAAAACCTTCAGTTGAAGACTGATGATGACAACCCATTTGTTGATGCACTTCGTTTCAGACGTCTCATTGATCGCCTCTTATACTTGACCGTGACACGACCAGACATAGAGTTTGCCGTCAATCTTCTGAGTCAGTTTGTTACTGCACCTCGTCGCACCCACATGGAAGCTGTTATCCGCATATTACGTTTCTTAAAAGGAACAGCTGGACAAGGTATTTTTCTACCAGCTGATGGTAACTTACTAACTTGAAACTTGAAGCTTATTGTGATGCAGATTGGGGAGGTTGTCATATGACAAGACGGTCTAGCACCGGATATTTTATCACTCTTGGGGGAGCTCCTATTTCATGGCGCACAAAAAAACAATTTGTTGTCTCACGTTCGTCTGCTAAAGCAGAATATCGAGCTATGGCTACCACTGTTAGTGAAATCCTGTGGTTACGATGGCTACTCAAGGACCTTGATGCCCCACAATTTGAAGCCAATGATCTTTACTGCGACAATCAAGTTGCACGTCATATAGCGAACAATCCAGTTTTTCATGAGCGTACTAAGCATGTTGAGATGGATTGCTACTTCATTCGAGAACGAGTGGAGTCCAAAGAAATCATGCCTCAGAAAATTTCCACCGAATTCCAAGTGGCAGTCCTTTTTACTAAGGCCTTAGGGGCGGATCATTTTTGGTTTCTTGTCGGTAAGCTGGGCATTCGAAATTTCATTAGCCAACTTGAGGGGGAGTGAAGGATTTAGTCTGGTCAGATTCATGCATTCACAGTCAAGATAGACCAGAAAGGCTGATAGTCAGGAACATTGAAAGACAATAACATTGATAGTCCTTATCTCTTCTTGTTTTCTTCACCTCCTAGCTTGTATATATAGTTCATTTCTGGAATAAAATCATTAAGCTTCTCACTGAAATATTCATTGCTATTTAATTGTTTTCTTTAGAAATCATGAAGATAAGAAAAAGGGCAAACCCCGGTGCGCCAAGCGCTCCCCGCCAAGCGGGGGTTGGGAGAGGGAACCATTTGCTAGAGTCTTCCCCTGACAATTGCCAAGAGGCTGTTCGCCAAGGTTCGAACCCGTGACCTTATGATCACCGAAGGAGCAACTTAACCGTTGCGCCAAGGCTCGCCCTCCATGAAGATAAGAAAATTGCTAGAAAAAGGAAAATATTGATAAGGATTGTCCCATGTTTATTACTTAAATAATTTTTGAATGAACCAAAAGGAAAATAAGTCCGATTGTAGGTGACATGAATGGAGGAGTATGTGACTACTTTGGAAGATTCATTGCTATTACAAGTTTCAATAAATACTGGGCTGAATCATGGATACTAGAAAAACAAACAGCAGCAAAAAGTAATCTAAAAGAGATAACTAAAAGTAATCAAAACTTAACAAATCAATGTAATGTAATTATTGTGATGAAGAAATTAAATCATCTGACAGACAGAACCTCCTTTTTTCAAAATATAAAATGAAAATAAAAATAGCTGCCTGCCTGCAGTTCTAAGCTCTCATAATCTCAACAATTTACTTGGCCTTAGAGTTAGAGATGAGTGCTTGGGCATCAGCTGGAGTTGGAAGTGCAGGAATTGCTCCTTTCTGTGTTGTGCAAAGTGCTCCGCAAGCATTCGCAAATGTCAGTGCTTCCTTCAGCTTTCCTTCGTCCTGGAAAATGGCAGCGTCTTTGGCAATGGAAACCAATAATGAACCTACAAAAGAATCTCCGGCTCCTGTTGTGTCAATTGCCTCCACAGCAAATCCGGGCACTTTGCCTTTGAAGCTCTTGGTGAAATATCTGCAACCCTTCTCCCCATCCGTGACAACAAGAAGCTTAAGTCCATCGTGCCACAATGACAACACCACTTCCTCCTTGTCACAATCTTTTCCGGTTAGGAAGTTTACCTCATCATCGCTAACCTATATTATATACATACATAGAATCATAAATCATGTCAATCTTCAAATAAAATTGCCGATCCGCTTAAAAACATCAGATTTGCTAAACATTAATTTGTAGGTTTTAATCATAAATCTGACAATTTTAAGTGCAAATCTGACCGTTTTAAAGCCCTTAAAAACTATTTTTCATATTGCTAAAGAAATATAGAGATGTATACCTTGATGAAATCAGCCTCTTTCCAAATGCTCATGATCCCTTGCTTAGCCGCCTCAGCAGAAGGCCAAAGAGGCAGCCTGACATTTGGATCATACGAAAGCAACACACCAGCATCCTTAGCAGCTTTCATGGCAGCCATGTGAGCCGATCTACAAGGCTCCGTAATCAAACTGATTGATCCATAATGGAAGATCTTAGCCTTCTTCACCATCTCCATATTAATCTCTGACTCCTTTAGCAACATATCGGCACTCGGGTTCCGATAAAACATGAATTCCCTCTCTCCATCGCTCCGAAGAGTGACGAATGCAAGCGCTGTTCTTGCGTGCTCGTCAAAACAAAGTCCATCGCTGTTCACACAGTTCTTCTTCAATATATCCGCTAGCATGTATCCAAATTCATCTTTTCCCACCTATAAATAGAAATAATTATTCTTCAATCCATCAATTTGAAATTGACATAAAAACAAGAACGGATTTCATGATATCATATGATAATATCATCCAAGCATCGTCCAAACATGCAAATTAATGAATAAATAGTGGTAAAGAAAATATTGGCTGAATAAAAATATGCGGTGTTTAATAAGGAATAAATTACCTTGCCGATGAAAGCAGAAGAACCACCGAGTTTAGTAATGGCACAGGCGACATTAGCAGGGGCACCGCCGGGGGCTTTGAGGAAACCGTTAGACTCGGCCAAGGAAACTCCGGCACTGTCCGGCACGAAATCAATTAACATCTCTCCGAAGCACACTATTGACGAAGACATCTTTAAAAAATTATTAATTCAAGAAAACCTTAATTATTTTTTAATGTTGTTGTTGTTGTGTTTCTCACTAATCTAATGGATGGATGGATAAATTAACTTAATCTCCATGGGGGAAATGGATGGATATATAATGAGTATAAGCCGACTTAGTAAAATACTAATTCGCATTAATTAAGGTAATATCCAATCACGGATAATAATGTAAACAGAATAGGAAAAAGATTTGTAATTGCGGCAAATTCGGTAATTCTGTTGGTATTCTGACCCTTTATTCTCTTCCCGTTTTAGATTGACTAGGACTCTATTACACTCATTTATATCTAAAACATGCTATGCTTTATAATTCTGTTGGTATTCTGACTCTTTATTCTCTTCCTCTCGTGCACACAACAATCTTCTATATATATTACGTGAGAGAGTCCTATTTCATTCCCTCATCGCACAACATGAAATTATGATGTGTAATTTTATGTGGCAGTTAGGGATATAAATGGTTCGGTTTGGATAAATTTAGAGACCAAACTGCTAGTACTCGGTTTGAAAAAATCTCAAACCAAATCGAACAATGAAAAATTTCAAAACCGAACCGAACCACCTCGGTTTGATTCGGTTTGGACTCAAACCGCGGTTCCATTAAGCGGTTCAAACCGCGGTCCGAACTACGGTTCGAACCACAAACCTGTCCAAACTCAAAACATTATTAGATTAGGGTTTGAAAATCAAGGGTGGAGATTAAATAAAAAATAATCAACGATTAATATGACGGTTTGGGTGGTTCAGCTCGGTGGTTCGGTTTGGCGGTTCAGCTCGGTGGTTCGGTTTGGCGGTTCAGCTCGAAATGGTTCGGTTTGGTTCGGTTTGGTTTGGTTTGGAGGAGTCAGACCGCAAACCAAACCGAACCGCATGGTTTATAGATTTTTGGAACCGAGCTGAACCGCTAAGGCATAAAAACCAAACCAAACCACATGGTTTGGTTCGGTTCAGTCTCAAACCGCGGTTTGAGCCGAACCGCTGACACCCCTACCCCTAGTGGCAGTATCGATCTTAATTGGATTTTTGTTTGAATATAAATTAAAATCAATTTTAAATATTTATCAAATGGGTTATCTAAAATGTTTAAAATTTCAAATCTCTATAACTAACCATAAATACGTGTTACCTAAGATGTTTAGTGTTACCTAAGATGTTTAATAATTCAAATATATTCTTATTTATTTTTTTATCTTTAATTGAGTTTATCATGGAGTATCTTGAGTTCTTTTTCTCAATTAACCAAAGTAAACTACATTGGCTCCTACATATCTCATCTTATCTTTATATATTTACGTTAGTTTATGATCTTTTATGTATTTTTTATTCATCATGTTTCATTTTTTTTCTCGTAGCCATCTCTACTTCCCTTTTTGTTTTGCTTCGTTTTGCTAACACATCAATTAATTCAAGATATCTAGGTAATTCCAAGTTCATATTTTTTCCTCATATTTGATTTTGTTCAAGTAAGTTATGTTCTATTGAAATGGAATTGTGACGACCCCAACCCTAGGCACTCATTTTAAATAATAAATTATATGCTTTTAATATTTATGTTATCTTTATATGTTCAATTATACCTTTAAATTCTTAAATTGAGATAAATTGAGTGAAAAGTAAAATTAGGATCTTATGAGAATTTATTGGACATTAAATAAAGAATCTAGGGGAAATAATAAAAAATGGGAAATTATTAAATAGATAAATGTTGGAGGAGGTTAAATAAATGAGTAGGATGAATTAAGGGGATAAGATTTATTTTAATTTAAATTGGGTGGGTGAAAGCCTTGGTTATTTTGAAATGGGGGGCCAAAATCCCTTACTTCTCCCATGCCATGCCAAGTGTCCTCCCTCCCTCACCTCTCTTACTCCTTTCCCCTCCTCCTCCTCATTCACTACCCTTCTTCCCTAGAGAAACTCTTTGAATCCTCCATTGAAGCTCCCACTCCCCAAGCTTTGAAGTCAAGACTTTCTTCACCAAAAATCAAGTTTTAGAGCACCATTGAAGTTGAATCACCTAGAGGAACCCATCAAGATCAATCTTTCCTTATAAAATCCAAGTAAGTTGTTATGACTTCCCTTCTTTTAATTGTTCATACTCTCCTTGATGTTCTTCTTGTTCTTGTGATGCTTGGTTCTTGCTTTGGAAATTTTAGGAGAGTTGAATGTTGGGAAAATGGAATTATTGAAGTTAGGGTTCATGGAAGATCTTGTAAAAAGGGTTTGAAATGGGTAGAATGGGTGTAGATAAATGATCTAGGATTACTTGATTTTGAATTTACATGTTTTGACTGGGACTTGGTAAGATGAAGTTATCATTTGGTGTTCTTGAACAAGCCATGGTAGAAGGAAAGGATGAACTAGGGCTAAAGGGGTTAAAAACCTAAAGTTTGGGCTGGCAGGAGCTTGGGCGGTCGCCCAAGGGGGGCTGAGCGGCCGCCCATGCTGGCAGGAGTTATTGGTGCCTTGGAAAACCACTTGGGCGGTCGCCCAAGTGGTTAAGGGCGGTCGCCCAAAGGGGCAGAAACTTCAATTTCCTAGGAGGTCCACTTGGGCGGTCGCCCAAGTGTAAGGGCGGTCGCCCAAGACCCTGAACCAGTTTTTCTTAATTTAAACTAGGATCGTTTAGCAAGTTGTTGGCCACTTATAAATGGAAACTCCCACTTAGTAATTGAACTTGAACCTTCATTTAGGTCTTGTATCCTTGTATATGGAATTTGTAGGGTAGGTTTATGACCCCTCATTTCCTTACTTGATGTTATACATAGTGTTGTTGATATTGTTTAGTGTATTCATAAATTGTTACACTTTGATATTGTTGGGCATGAGTATATATTACCATGTGGCTATTGTTTATCCCTTTTTGTGGATTTTATTCAAGTATCTATTATGTGCTTGATATGTGTGAGTCAGCTGACGTTGGGGTATAACGAGAATACGATCAATTATGGAAGTGTGACCTAATGTGATCGGATTATGTTATATCTGTGACCGTCCCCTCCTGTGGCCACAGGTTGGGGTTATAGCGTCTGTATTGAGCCAAAAGCCTTACAGAGTTGCTACTGTCTTATTTGATTTCCTGAAAAACGGGTCTTTTAAGACGTGAGTATTGCTTAAGCAGCTCACTGTAAATTGGAGTATTATTATACCCAATGTTGTACGACTACTGTTCAGACGGGAAAAGGTAAACCAAGGTAATGGAATGTGTTTATAGCTTTCCCAATGTGTTATGTGTGACTTGTTATATGTTGCATTTATTTGGCATATTGCTTGCATCCATAATAGCTTCTGAGATTTATTCTCACCCCTCTCCCTTTCTTGTTTTAGATCCCGAGACGGGAGGACCGCCCAAGTAAGGTCGGAAAGGAGTTTGGCTGTGAGCATTTTGGGATATTGTCGGGGTACGTTAGGTTGGCGTAGAAATTATTTTGTCATAATTCCTTTTGGGCGTTTGTAATTATAAACTTTATCTTTCTACGTTAAAAACCAATATCTTTTGTAACTAAACAGTTGATCGTTTTCGAAGTTAGTTATCTCCTCCTCCGATGTGGAGTTGAGTGGAGTTCTTTTAAAATGTTATATTATTAATGTTTATGTTTGAAAGTCAAAGTAAAGTTTTAAAAGTTTAGTGTTTTCGGGTTAGTTTGAGGACGCTCCAACTCGGGACACGTGTAGGTTCCGGGTCGGGGTCCTCACAGGAATTGTCGAAGATAGTGATAAGAAATGATGCATCATAGTATATATTATTGTTAACAATACCCCCTTGCATTATACTCCCTCCAACCCATGATAAATGTTTCATTTGATCAACTAAATTGAATTTTGATAAAAAAAGTTAATTATGAAAATTTGACTATCCTAATACCATTTTGAAAATGGTTATTGATACACCAGTACTTCATAACTATTTTTAAATTTTCATAAAGATAAATTACTTATCATTAAATGTAAGTAAAAATTCAACTTAGTTTACCAAATGCAACATTTATTTTCGAACAGATGGATGGAATGGAATACGAAAGAAACTTTTGATATGAAAGGAAAGAAGATAAAATAACAATGTTGATATTTATTTCTCTCTCTTGTCTCAATTTATAATTTGCGTGCCTTTCTTTTTCTCAAGTACTTACTTATATATGATTGTTGTTTTCATATTCAATTTTTCTTGAAGATTTTTGTAAGGATCAATTTTTTGTTTTTTTATTGGATTTGATTAGGACTTGTATTATTTGAATTCATTAATTGGATTTCTTAGTTGAATTTATGTGACCTGTTATCAAACTCCAATAAATACCCTATGATAGAGATAAAATGCATTTCATTGCTATACTTTCTTTAACAATTATAAAATTGATTCACACGATTTTGATTTATTTCAAACTGAGATCATGCATCAGAAAATGTAGCTACCCATTGTAAGTTGATGGGCACCGAGTGTGGGAGATGTTGGTATGACTTAGTGACCACCCACCCCTATTCTATTCTAACAAGGGAGTATACCCTAGATGTCTCCAACAACGGGAGGGGTAGGAGAGGTATATTATCGTCCAATAGGCTTCGCTTCTATTATAGGGGTTTTAAATGTTAGAGATATTATCCCAATAGGTATTATTCTTTAAAAAAATCATGTTTTAATTTATTGTACATGTTACTATTACAATGTACAATATTTCAAAGCATGATAAAATTTTAATGAGTATATGCATAGAACAGAAATTGTCATCCCTATTCTATTCTAAAGTCACGTGGAGTTCCACGTGCCATCATTCAATAGGTTTATGCAATAAATTTAATGAAATTTCAAACTGGAGATATTACTTAGGAGTTAAGAGGGGTTAAGTTGGCTCAAAATAATTAATCTAATTCTAATAACATTTAAATAAAATATCGGATATTCAAATGAGATACACTTATGGTTTAAATTTTGAAATGTGAAATTTTTTATAGTGATGATTATGTTTAGTTCCAATATGTAAAACTATCGAGGTGTATATATTGTATCTTTGGTTTGGATATTTTGAACCACAATATCTTTTTCACACCCCGTCCCATCTGATTTGGATATTTTGAACCACTCTCATTCCAAAATGAATGCTCATTTGGAATATATTTTGAATCACAATATCTTTTACTTCTTCCATTTCAAAATGAATGTTCATTTGAAATTAAAAATCATTTTGAAAAGATTGATTTTCAATAGAAAAAAAAAATCATAACCATTCTTACTATTTATTTTCAAAAATTTAGTTTTGCAAAAATATAATAAACTAAGAAAAAAATAAAAAAAAAATTAGGGACAAAGTTATTTGAATGTAAAGTTTCAAAAAGTCATTCATTTTTGTGAAAAATAAATGAAGGACATTTAAAAATAACTACATAGAAAAAATCAATGTGGATAAGATGTAAATTTGAGAATTTTGGTTGTTTTAATAATAATAAAAAATATATATATAATTCGAACAAACTAACTCTTTCAATTTATACGCTTCATGGTTGTGTTTATCAAATCAATTATTATAATGTGATCAACTCTTCTAAGGTTATAGTTTAAATTTATATACTTTTTAGATATGTATCCTTAAATATAATTATGACGTGAAATTGCTCATGAAACAAGCTTGATGAGTTAAAATTGGGACACTAAATAAAATTTTCCTGTTTTAAGTCATGTATAGGGATACGATATAAAATTTTCAGATTCAATCAAAATAACAACAATAATTTCACTATTTTTTTTAAATTTGGATGGATGCATATACCCGGTACATAAGCTAAAAAAATATTCCAACTTTAAATTTAGTGATCAACTTAATTAATATTGACTAAAAATTTCCTCACGAAATTTTAAAAAAATTGCTAATGATAGTATTTTTCATGATGCATCAAAATATTCTTTTAAAATTTTAATAAAGATAATTAAAATTTTAAAAGTATTGGTGAAAGTTTAGTTGAGTCGATCACAAGTAACACTTTGACTATATTTTATTAGAACAATGAGAGCAACTTTTTTCGGTCTTCAACAGGGCTTATGTAAAAATCAGTAAGTTTGCTAAATTAATAAGATAATAATATTTAAAAAAACATTATTTAAATTAGATAAGAAAATTCACATAAATTCAAATATTAATTATATTTCCCTCCATCCCACTTTATTTAAGAAAAAAATTTGGGCCCAAGATTTAAGAAAAAGTAAGAGAGAGAACTGTTGGAAGAATATGTTGTGAGTATGCAAAATAAAATAGGAGAGAGAATACGTGATAGGAATAGTAAAAAAATTTGTTATTTATGACAGTCTTAATTAGTGAAGTGGGATGGACAAAAAAGAAAATTAGTCGACGAGGCATAGCAATAACAATTTCTAACAAACCAATTTGTCACAACATATTTTTCACAACTGGAGCCGGAGATTCTTTGGCAATGGTCATTGTATGATTATCACACACATCATACAATGACAATTATAATGTACAACATATTTTTTACAGGTTTTGAGGTAACCATGAAGCGATTGTTTTATTACATGATCAAAATTGATCTTTACCATGCACGCCTACATAATATGTTTATTATATTTTGGTTTAGTTTGTATAATTTATTTTTTAGATAGAATATTACTTTCATTGCTAATTATTAGTAATATTATATTGAATATTTTTGGGTTGAGATGTAAGGACATATTTTGAACAAACAAATTAATTCATATATATATATATATATATATATATATATATATATATATATATATATATATGTGAAGGATTTAAAAAATTAAAAGAGACTTATTATAGCACTTATAAAATAATTGACAGCCATATACATAGGTATATGACATGCTAAAGATAGTTGTTGACGTTTGTCCCTTCAATTTTCCTACATCCAATTTCAAGCGCAATTAAACCCCACTAGATCTTCATCCATTAATTTTATTTTGCAGACAAAGATATCATAAATAAAAGTGAAAAACAATGTTCCTCGAAATTTCAATTCACTTAAGACACATTAAGTAAACTTCAAACTTACAAATTACATATGAAAAATGAAAAATAAATTAAGGACAAACTTCTAACTAACGAGAAAATATTCATTATATTCACATTTTCATAGGAAAAAAAATTATTTGCCTCCCTTTAATTTAAACAAGTGTTGTTTAGAATATATATATATATATATATATATATATATATATATATTATAAACAAAGAAAATCAATAAATAAGTAAATAAATAAATAATGAATATATTTTAATGACAAATATATCGAAAATAAAAGTGAACACCAATGCTCCTCGAAATTTTAATTCACTTAAGACATTTAACTAACTTTTGAACTTACAGTCCAAAAACATTTATTATATTCACGTTTTTATAGGTAAGTATAGTATTATTGTTTGGGTTTAAAAAATAGTTAAAGAGAGAAATGGGTAAAATGGGTCATTTGGTTAAGAGTTGAATAGTGTGTTAATGATGGATTTTTGGGTTGGTGTAATTATGAGAGATAGGGGTAGATATGTCATTTGACTTTATAGTTATAAGATAGTTGTGGTGTCATAATTTCTGTATTTATTACATTTATATAAAGAAAGCTTGAAAGAAATATATTAGGTCACTATTTTGGTTTGAGGGAAATTTGGGCAGATTTTTTTCAGTAAGTGCTTATATACTTCAACTTTTGATTTTAAATTTTGATAGGTCAAATCAATTTTGCAAGAATCCAAGGGAGGTGAAAATTCAGTTTATTAGAATTACGCCCCTATTTAATATAAATAACCTATGTATATATTGAAATATTGTCTCACAATTTCATCAAAAATAATCGTGGTGTCTCGCTTGACACGTACTCCCTCCGTCCCGCTAATATTAGCACAAACACTGTTTGCGCGGGAATTAAGAAATATGATATTTTAATAAAATGTTGTGAGTGTAAAAGAATAAGTGGAGAGAGAATGAGTGGAGGGTGTAATAAATTATAATGGTGTTGTGAGTATTAAAATAATGTAGGAGAGAGAATGAGTGGGGTTGGGTGAATATTTTATTAATATAAAGTTTCCTTTTTGAGAGTGTGCGGATATTAGCGGGACGCCCAAAAAGGAAAGTGTGCTAATATTAGCGGGACGGAGGGAGTATTTGACAAATTAGGTAAATAATTTTTGTGGGTGTCATTTTTTTTTTTTGAGCTTTTATCAAAAACTTTCTAAAAAATATGCTATTTTCAAAAAAAATAAAAAAATAAACATGTAAGTTGTGATATACAAAAAACAACTTTTCTTTTTATTTTTATTTTTATATTTTTTTTGAGTTTTCAGTTAAAATAAGTAATAAATGTGAAAATGTCTATCGCTTAGAACAAGTGAGGTGAAACTCACAAGGTGAGACGAAACTCACAAGTGTTGTCTTTAGTGTTGGCAACACTAACAACAAAACATACACCAATTCTAGAAAAAACACAAATCAATAGAAATAAATATAATTTGCAGCGGAAGAATTAAAGCAATACACAAGAATATAATTTTTATCAAGTTATATAAATATATAAATTGATGGGTGCCTTGAAGGCAAGACCTTTCTATTAATAATATGAATTCAATACAAGGTCGAAGAAGTTCCTTAATGATAAACGAACCCTGATATAAGGAACAACATATACACGAATTCTCTCTGAAAATGAACACTCAAAACCTCACAAAAATATAAAAATCTATATGAAATTCTCGAGTGTTGGACTGAGTGTTGCCGACACTTGAATGGCAACACTTGAGAGCAGAATTCTACTTCTTGTGCAGATTTGCGTTTTCTGAATTGGATGATCTTCAATGAAGATCCACTGCACTATTTATAGGCCACAAAGTCTTGGAGCCTACTCAAAATGATCAGCAACAGCCTTGGAGTTTGTTTCCTCCAAAATAGTCTTCTCGCCTCATTTGTAGGAGACTTAGTCTTCTCTTGCTTCTCTTGCTTGTACCTCTCAGCTCTGGTTGTCTTGTACTCTGACTTGTTCTCCCCCTGAATAGCTGAATAAAATATCTTTTTGCTTGGCCATTAATTAAACAAATAAATACATGTTTATTTGTTAATTTTCTCCTCTTCCTTCGTAACAAACGCCTGGGCAGTTTCTGATGCTCTTTTTCAGCTCATTTTAAGCAGACTAACTCCTGTTATTTAAACATTAATTTCCACATTTTTATTTGTGAAAAATACAGTAACTATCTCAGTGTTGCCAAATCCAAATGACAACACTTGTGGCAACACCAGTGGCAACACTGGTTTGCAACACTTGGGACAACATTCATGGCAACACATGATCTTAACATTAACAATCTCCCCCTTAGTTACTGATTTCTTCACAAAATCCAATGTGATGATCTTTACAAACCAGTTAGTCAAACTTAACTAAAAAAGAAAATGCCATGTGATGAATAGTGGCAACATCAATCTTCAGACAATGTTTGAAAATATTTTTCATCAAAGTATCACACTCACACGAGTGGCAACATCAATCTTCAGGCAAATGAAGTCACATAATTTCTAATTATCTCCCCCTTAATACGAAATTAATAACCAAAATAATTATTAAAATCTTAAAACTACCATCCATCCATTCAACAAAAACATCCACCCAAGTTTGAAGAAAATTCCAGCTGAAACAAAGAAAAAAAACAGAAATTGAAATTGTTTAAGCATTACAAACCAAAATAAAAACAAATAAAATTGTTTTTGTTCCAAATCATCAAAATCAAATACCATACGAACCAACCACCATCAACCTGCATTTTTAGCTCCTTCACCTCCCTCTGCTGTACCACTTGGTCCAGCTCCATTTCCAGCTCCATCATCACGCCTTGGTGGCCGATCTCCCCCTATTTTGGAAGAAATCAAATCCACCATTTTTATCATTTCAGTACGCATATCCAACCACTCCTGAATTACTGAGTCAATGTGCTTCACTTGACCATTGAAAAAATTAAGTATCATAGCAGCATCAACCATAACAGGAGCAGTGTTGCTAGAAGTGTTGCCAGTTTCAGGGGCGACACTTGGGGCAACACTCGTAGCAGGGGCAGCCAATGGAGGAGCATCTGTAACCAAAACCCATGGCAAATCTCTGTGCCTATCACCCTCAGTAAAGTGTTTGCTAATTCTGTAATAGACTGGCTGTTCAGAGATAGAATCGGCATTCCAAGGCTTAAGGTTTTGGTACACAAGAACTTTGAAAATAAGGGAAGGGAAAATTAAGGAGGAGGTCTTTTTCTTCTTGGCCCATGCAGCTAGGTGAGCAAATACTAGTCTCCCAAAGTTAACTCTTTGTTTCTTGCCTAGTTTGTATAACAAATTAGCTTGCTCAAATGTTATCGTGTTCTCATTGGCCGTAGGTAGCCAATTTGTTATACATATCTTGTGAAGCACGCTAAACAAAGAAGTGAGATGGGTAGACTTAAAATGATCAGTCCAAATGGTAATTCTCCCTCCAGTTAAAAAGGTGGCTAAGGCATTAGGATCAAATTCCAAACTCTCATCTTCGACATTAGGGAGGCCGAATGCTTTGTTGATGATCAAGGGATTAAAATCATAGATATTGCCCCTAACAAAGATCTTTCCATAATGAGGGGTATTCCTATCATCAATATTCTCCCTAAGATGAGCATAAAAATTCCTAACCACACTTTCAATGTAACCGGACACTTTCACAACCGTAGGTAAAAAGTTTCTATCTTCCAAAAACTGATACACTCCTAACTCCTTGAAATGAGTCACATACATATTTCTTTCATTCAGAATTTTCTTCTCAGAATCTTGAACAAACTTATCTAAGCTTGATTCACTATAAAATTCCTCGGAAAGAAATGGACGTTCATAATAACCAAATGACTCATAATCTGACTTTGAATCCTGAGAGGGAGTAGGAGTGTGTACCTCAGGCCATGAAATAGGAGAATACGATGGAGAACTTGACTGGGCTTTGGTCTTGGCAGCAGGTGTTGCTTCAGGTGTTGCCATTGGATCGGCAACACTTGGGCGACACTGTCAGAAATTTTCTGTTTCTTCTTGATCTTGGACTGAGCTTCAGCAAGGGTTTCCTCATCTTCCAACCAAGCTTCTTCATCCTCATCAGAAGATGATGAGGGCTCCTTAGTTTCTTTAAAAGCTGGGTCCGAACCTTCCTCGGACGAAATGTTGAGTGAAGAGCTTGAGCTATCCTCCACATTGACAGGATCATCAGCAGTGTTGGAAGGTATCTTGGACCTAAACAACGTCTTGATCCTTTCAGATTGACGACGCACTCCACCCCGAAATGACGAAGAGGCATCAACCGCCTTCATCTTCTTGGTTTTCTTTTGAGGGGCGAAGGTGAGCTCAATGGAGGGGGTAGTTTCTGGAAGACTTATAGGAATGGGAATTTTAGATGGATCATAGACAACAATGTCTAAAGATGGTGAGGTTGAGGGTGTGGCCGATAATGTCGCAGGGGATATTTTCATGGAAACGGCGACATTTGAGGCGACACTTGAGGGGGCTAAGGGCGAAATCTCCATGGGTGACGAAATTTGGGAAGAATTTTTAGGGCTAGCCATGAAAATTGAGAGAAGAACGAGGAAGAAGAAGGGAACAGGAGAAGGGTTTCGGTTTACCGCCTAGAGAGAGAAGGAAACGAGAAGAGAGAGAGTGAGGGGTTTTAAGAGAAGGGTTTTTGAGTGAAAAAGGTATTTAAGTTGATTTGACAAGGTCAAATCAATTTAAAAACCCTTTTATCCCTTTTATCCTAACAAACTCAGCAACTGTTCCGCCATTTTAAAAAAAACTTTTTTTTTTTAAATTTTTATAATTTTTTCCTCTTTTTTTTAATAATATAATAACTAAACATAATTTAGTAATATCCATAAAATTGTGTTTTTCAAAATTCAAAGAGATGAATTTTAAAAAATAGATATTTCTAAATTATAATTAGTTAGACAAAAAAATAAATATTTTTGCTAAAAATCTTTTAAATTTCACAAACTCTAAATATAAGGAAATAGACTTTTGGAAATTTAAAATTTAATTAACAAAAACAAAAACAAGAAATAAAAAATAATGTAGCATCTACTAATGTGTTACTAGCAATGTTGCGTGACACACAAGGCAACATTTTTAAATAAAATCCCCTTGATATTTTTTTCAACATATATAACTTATCATTCCTTAGGCAATTTTTAAGCAAGCTTTACACATTCTTTATTTACAAGAAAGCATCGTAGTAGCGAGCTTCGTGCCCCGAGTTTTTTATAAACGTGTAAAACTATATGTAGTAAGTTTTATACCTTTCAAGTAGGGTACACTGTAGTAGCGAGCTCCATGTCCCTAATACTCGATATAAAACAACTACATTATACTCCCTTTGGGAATATTTTAACACACTTTGCCTTTTTTTTTTTTAATATCAACATAATATAAGTGACTTTGTCACTTTAAGCACAAAGGGGTATTTTAAAAAAAAATGTTAACCTTAAGTATAAACACATACTAGAACAAAAAGGTCAGTAAATGCCCCCCATTTGAAATTAAACTAACTATTTTTTTATTATTTTTTAAATAATAATATACAACAAATACAGAGTGTTGCTGTCAGTGTTGGCAACACTGACGGCAACACTTGAAACAGTAGATTTATAGAAAGCATAAACCAAGAGATTTTTTCAAACTTGAAAATCTCTCATGGTCTAAGGCTTTGGTCAAAATATCAGCAAGTTGATGTTTTGTATCAATATGCTCTATTTGGATCAATTCCTTTTCTACTAAATCTCTTAAAAAATGATGGCGAATATCAATGTGCTTAGTGCGTGAGTGTTGTACAGGGTTTTCGGAAATATTTATAGCACTCAAATTGTCACAATACATGGTCAAGATATTACTATCAAGACCATAGTCGTCAAGCATGTGTTTCAACCATATTAGTTGTGAACAACAACTCCCCCGAGATATTCGATTCGGCGGTCGAGAGAGACACGGTTTTGCTTGCGGCTGTACTCATGACACTAGATTATTACCCAAGAAAAACAACCCCCACTAGTGCTCTTTCTATCATCTATATCCCCGCCCAATCGTAGTCACTAAAACCAACTAAGTTGGTATTAGTGTCTTTGGTGAACCAGATTCCCAATTCACTTGTCCCAGACACATACTTGATGATTTTCTTGACATCATGAGAAATTTTAGGAGCGGATTGATATCTAGCACATACACCTACGCTGAACATAATATCGGAACGACTGGCAGTAAGATAAAGAAGACTACCTATCATGGATCTATACAGAGTTGGATCAACATCCTCCCCTGCCTGATCTTTGGTTACCTTAAGAGATGATCCCATAGGTATCTTAGAACTCTTGGCACTCTCCAATCCAAATCTTTTCACCAGACTCATAGCATACTTGCTCTGAGTGATAAAGATTCCATCATTTGACTGTTTCACCTGCAATCCTAGGAAATAATTAAGTTCTCCTATCATGCTCATCTCAAATGTTGATGTCATAGCTTCCACAAAATTTTGTAAACATGTTTTAGATGTGGAACCATAAACTATGTCATCAACATAGATCTGAGCAATGACAAGCTCTTTATTTTCCCTAAGAATAAATAATGTCCTATCGGCTTCTCCTCTAACAAATCCATATTCAAGAAGGAAACTTGTTAGACGCCCATACCATGCACGAGGGGCTTGTTTCAAGCCATATAAGGCCTTATCAAGTCTGTATACATGGTCTGGGTGGAATGGGTCTTCAAACCCTTTAGGTTGCTAAACATAGATCTATTTATCTAAGTACCCATTCAAGAACGCCGCTTTGACATCAATTTGGTGTAATGTGATTTTGAGATAACAGGCTATAGCAAGAAGAAGTCTTATTGATTCAATTCTAGTCACAGGTGCAAAGGTCTCGTCAAAGTCGATTCCTTCCACTTGTGTATAGCCTTGAGCTACAAGACGAGCTTTATTACGAACAATATTACCCAATTTATCATTTAAAGCCTCAATCACATTTTTTGGTTCAAGAGAGGAAACAAAACAGGAGTGTTTTACCTGAGAGTATGTGGAGGACATACACACATACCTAACCATATCTCTGTAGTCTACTGGCTCCTTATTTCTTGTTCGAACCCCTTCATTAACATCACAAATTACTTGAGTAATGGGATGATAATTTCTAATACGAGCTGGGGGATCTCTCCTGCCTTGATGGTACACCAATCCATCTTCTTCTTACCGAGTCACTTTGCTCTCGGAATTTCCAGCCATTCTGTTCTCTGTGTTGCCTCGGGTGTTGCCATTTCTGGGCAACACTCGGAGCAACACTGAATACGGGCTGACCGCCGAATCGGTTTACGTTTCGACCCTGCATTCGACTTCTTCCGGCAAGGTCGAGGTATATCATCACTGGTTCTCTGTAGCACTCAAGTAATCGTTAAATTCAATATTTACCGATTCTTGAATCACTTTTAACCTCAAATTATAGACACGATAAGCATGACTGTTTTGAGAGTAGCCCGGAAAAGATGGCTTTGTCACTCTTAGAATCAAGTTTTCCTAAGTATTCCCGGTCATTTAAAATGTAGCACAAACACCCAAACACATGAAAATAGTGAACCATAGGTTTCTTTCCATTTAAAATCTCATAGGGTGTCATAGTTGTACCGGGTCTTAAGAAAACTCTATTCGTAGTGTGACAAGCTGTGTTTAAAGCTTCGGCCCAAAAACCTTTAGAAATATTTCTAGCAATTAGCATAACACGAGTCATCTCCATTAAAGTCCTATTCTTCCTTTCTCAAAGCAACACCATTTTGTTGTGGTGTTTTGGAGTCGAAAATTCATGGTGTATCCCCTTTTTACTACAAAATGTAGCAAATGAGATGTTTTCAAACTCTACCATGATCCGACCTTATTCGAAAAATAGAAGAACAAAACATGTTTTTGATTTTAGAGACTAAGTGAGTAAATTTATCAAAGTTTCAGATTTTTCTCTTAAGAAATACACCCATGTAAACCTAGAAAAATCATCAACTATCACATAAACATACTTCTTACCTCCCAAGCTTTCTACCTCAATAGGACCCATCAAGTCCATATATAGAAGCTGAAAACAATGTGTTGTTCCTGAGTGTTGCTCATTGTGTTGTTCAACACTGTGAGCAACACGAGTTTGCTTACCCTTTTGACAGTCACCACACATCACGGTGTCTTTGAGGTTTAGTTTAGGAACACCTTTGACGGCATTGTGTTTGATAATCTTCTCAAGATTCCTATAATGAGAATGACCTAACTTTTGATGCCATAACCTTATATCATCAAGTTTTGTCAAATTGCATACTGATTTATTACTAACCAGGTAGCAATTATCACTTGATCTTATTCCAGTCATGACACAAAAGTTAGTGTTATCAAACACTTCACAGGTATTTTTATTGAATTTTACCTCCAAATTGTCATCACATAGTTGGCTAATGCTAATTAAATTAGCAAGTAAACCATCTACGTGCAAGATATTTTTTAAAGGAGGAAAACCAACAATATTCAGTGTTCCTTTACCAACTATTTCACTCTTGCCTCCACTACCATAAGTCACTGAGACTCCTTGAATAGGTTGGTACTCTGTTAGGAATGATTTTGTACCGGTCATATGACGTGAACAACTACTATCAAAGTACCAAGTTCCTGCAATGTTAGTCCTTAAAGCTGTGTAAACAACATAGCATTTCAGTTTTTCCTTGGATAACCAACCCTTTTTTGAAAATCTGGATTTCTGTTCACCAGTGTTGCCATGAGTGTTGCCCTGAGAAATTGGCGACACTTGAGGCAACACTTGAAGACTGGACATTTTCTTTTGAAGGAAAAAGCAATCTGATTTTATATGTCCAGCTTTGTGACAGTATCCACATTCATTGGATTGATCAGAAGTATCACTAGGAGTGCTACCCTTTTCCTTGACACGCTCTTTTATAAAATAATTTTTAGTTTCAACATCAAACAAGGAAGATGTAATACTTTCAAGTGATTCCTGGAACCCAAGACCAGCTTTCAGAGGCTTACTCAAGTTTAGTATTTCATCCAATTTGGATGAACTCGTGTTGAGTTTTTTGAAGGTGGATTCGGCTAGGTTGAGTTTGGCCTTGATTTTATCAAGATCCAATTCTCTCCTACTGAGTTGAGCTTCTAGCCGAGTCAAGGAGTTCTTGAGATCCTGATTTTCCTTTTTCAAAAAAACCACCATCTTGTTCTCCTTTTTCCATTTCACGAGGAGGGATTTATAGAGATTTTTTAATTCACAAATGAGCTCATCTTTATCAAAATCATTCTCTATAACATCCTCTGAATTTAAATCAGCAGAACCAAGCAAACTAAGATCATTAAAAGAGTCATACCTGCTGAGTGTTGTGCCAAGTGTTGCCAATTCCTGGACGACACTTGGGGCAACACTTTCTGAAGAAGTCACCAATGTTGTGTCAAGTGTTGTCAAATCTGGAACAACACTTGAAGTAACACTTTCTGTCGAAGGTAGCTCCTCTACCGTGGCCATCATGACCACTTGATCCGTCTTTTCTTCTTTCTCCATTCCTTCCTCCTCTCCATCACTAAGACATACCCACAAATTTTGCCCGCCTTTCTCAAGGTGTTAGCACATTCATTGGCATAGTGACCCCAACCGGAACAAGCATGACATTGAATAGATTCAATGTACTTAGGATCGGACCGGATCTTTTTCGAGGATGCACGCCTAGGTGGGGTATCCTTTTGATTTGAAGGAGGACCTCTCCTTGGCACAAAACTAGAGGTTTTGGCCGTTTGGTCCTTAGCTTTTACCTGCACTTTGTTAAATTTTCTAACCATAGAATTATATCTCTTTGCAAGTAAAGCTACACTAGTATTTTCATCTAACTCCTCGAAGACTTCATCTTCATCATCCACACATGTGGCCGAAGATTCGACTTTTAAGGAAATATTCTTGCCTTTAGAAGCCTCCGTTTGTTCATTGAGATTCAACTCAAAGTTTTTCAAAATACTCATTAAGGAGTTAATGTCCATTGTTGAAAGATTATGGGCCCCTTCAATAGCTGAAACTTTAATATTAAAACGTTCGGGAAGAGTACGAATAGCTTTTGAAACAAGTTGTTTATTTGTAAAAGGCTCCCCTAATACTTGACAAGCATTTGAAATATCAATCAACTTTTCAAAACAAGACGAGATGTCTTCGTTTTCACCAATTCTTAATCTTTCAAATCTACTAGTGAGACCTCTAAGCTTTGTTTCTCGGACACTGCCATCTCCTTCACAAAATCTTTGTAAAGTATCCCAAGCATCTTTTGCAGAGGGGCTATTTTGAATGATTTTGAACATATGCATGTCAACCCATTCATAGATGGCATTCAGTGCCTTTTCATTGAAACTAGCAAGATTATTCTCTTCAATTGTCCACTCGAATTCAGGTTTGACTTGAACGTCACCATCGTCATCCGGAGGAAGCATTGGAACAGAATAACCATTTAAAATAGATCGCCAAGCCCGAAGATCAATTGATTTGATATGCGAGCGTAGGCGAATCTTCCAATAAGCATAATTAGATCCGTCTAAAATCGGTAATCTCTTTTGATTAGGGTTTGCAGGATCATAAGCCATGACAAAAGGATCTAAACACTTAGTATGTCAAGTGCTAGGCTCTGATACCAATTGAAAATGTCTATGTCTTAGAACAAGTGAGGTGAAACTCACAAGGTGAGACGAAACTCACAAGTGTTGTCTTTAGTGTTGGCAACACTAACAACAACACATACACCAATTCTAGAAAAAACACAAATCAATAGAAATAAATATAATTTGCAGCGGAAGAATTAAAGCAATACACAAGAATATAATTTTTATCAAGTTATATAAATACACTACTACATTTCTGACCTAATGTAACGCCAATTTTCGTTGCATTAGGGCCCAAAAATCGTTACATTAGGCCTAATGTAACGCCAAATGGCCGTTGCATTCTCTTGCGTTGCATTAGGTCTAATGCAACGACATAGTAAGCTAATGTAACGCCAGAGCTTTGGCGTTGCATTAGGTGAATACCTGATGCAACGCCAATTTTAAAACTATATGAACACCTAATGCAACGCCAAAAAGTAGATGAGTACCTAATGCAACGCCAATTTAAAAAGTAGTTGAATACCTAATGTAACGCCAAAAAACAGATGAACACCTAATGTAACGGCTATTGTTATGTATTAATATTGATTACTAATAGTAATATATATACAATTAAATAATAAAAAAATATTATATAAAAATTAATTGACATGATAATTAACATGTATTGATAAACTCCATTCCCAAAAGATAATATATATATATGTACACATGACGTGTCATCGACACATACTAATTACATAATATAATTGATAAAAACCTAACAAGTTTTTAACATAACAAAGAAAAGTAGATAAGTTCCGTGGCAAAAGTACATAACAAGTTTTGTGTCATCGACACATAGTAATTACAAACACCAAAAGATGCACCAACAAAACAAAGCCTCCACCATGTTGGATTGTAATGCTTCCAATGCTAACTATGAACCTGCAAGTGAAAATACAACTAATTAGAACAACAAAACATGGCCGTAAACAAACACCCCTAACATGATTAATTATAGTATCTGCAAATAGAGTATTAATTATACATTGCGCATTTTATTTTTTTGACTCTCATCTGGGCTACGGTAACTCTTTAGTCACAGCAGGAGCATGTTCTAACTCCCCCGCCTTAAAGCAAATAGAGTATTAATTATACATTGCGCATTTTATTTTTTTGGACAACATAAACAATGTATATAAGTAGCTTTAGTGTCGAATGTGTAGCTACATTACCTGCCCACCTTCAATATTTGGCAGCTCAGAACTCGAAGGGGGAGAAACAGTTGTAACTGGGTTGATATTGGAACACATCAGACATAGGGAAGAGAGAGAGGTGGGTAAAAGATTTTTCTTGGCAATGTGTAATGTGTAGGGTGATTTCAATAATTTACCATGATTATCTTCCTCAACCGTCAGATCTGAAAGCGGTTTGATAAGATCGTCAAGATTTTCTGCTACCGTATATGGGCCATCATCATGATCGTCATCTGAATCAGAGCTCAAGACCTATGAACATAGAATGCCAAAATCAGCAAACAGACCGGATATAAACTAGAGCAACTATACCAGGTCAAAGAAAAACTTGGCCGTTTTATGTGAGTCAATCATATGAGAAATTACAAACATATATAGCTCAGATAATAGCAAGCATTAAAAGACCAAGTTCCTCTGAATCAACTTGGTTAACATTTAACATATGTAATGAAAATATACACTGATCCTTGTTGATCTGTTGATGGATAAAATTCCACTGTGTAATAAAAACCTTGCAAGTGTACAAGTCACCGTAGTAGCAATGTACAAAAGTAAGGGTCGAACCACAGAGACTTGTGTGTTTAACAAGTTGATTTAATTAATGCAGAGAGTAACAAAAAGAGGGGTTTTTGGTTTGGTTTATTAACTAAAATTACTAATGCACGAAATTAAACTAATGAATTTAAGAAAACACGAAAGCAAGAAATACAGATTCAATCAGATCAAAGAAATTCACGGATTGGATTTCATATTCATCTTCATTCTATGCTAGAATTATCATGATAAAATTAACAATCTTGTCCAAAGATTCGTTCACTTAATTTAAGAGTTGGGACGTTCGATGTGCGGATTGCAACCCTACTATTTCTCTCCTATTGTAGATTCCGCTAGGTCAAAACAATGATCAAGAAATTCATTAAGAACAATAAAACATATGAATCTGGATTCTCTTGTATTCCGCTAGGTCAACAATCAAATCCAATTGATGAAATAGTGGCCTAAATTATGAACAATCCACGCTAGTGCAACGATTCACAACCTAACAATTAAAGGTTAAAATAGCATTGAAACCTAAAACTGAATATAGATATTTCATCAAACATGAACAAGAAAGTTTTGAAAAATTATACTAGCATAGAAATCCGACGAATATTACATCCAATCCATGAACTAGAGAGATTAGTTACTCATCTTCATAGCAAAAGACAAAAGAGATGAATAACAAAACATAAACCTCGTTTGATCCTTGAATTGTAAAGCAAAAACTTGAAATCCTTGTTCCTAATTGAGTCTTGAATCCCAAAAGCATGATAATCATTTAACCCTAAGATGTCTTTTATTTATACTAAAGGATTATGGAGATAAAATCTGCAAAAGATCTCTAGAATCCTTTCAAAATAAGGAAACTGCCTTCCTCAGTCCGGCCCTACTGGGCGCACGCCCCCTGGCACTGGGTGTGCGCCTGGTGTCAATCTGGTTGTTTTGGGCGTGCGCCCACTTCCTCCAGGCGTGCGCCCTCCTTCTCTTCCAGCTTTACTCCCTTTTTCTTCCATAATTTCCCTTTGATCCTCCAGCAGAATGGCTCCTTGACTTCTCAAAATACCTCGCAAGTCCCTTTTCACTTTCCAACAGATCTCCGCTCCACTTTTGCTTCCTTTCTTCACTTTAACCCACAGTTTTTCACCTACTTAACCTGTACTCATAAAGATACTAGAAAATACATTAAAATAACATTTTACTCAAGAATTTCACAATAAATAAGTGTAAGAGTACCTAATTTAGATGTGTAAAAACACATCCATCAAATACCCCCAAACTTATCTCTTGCTCTTCCTCGAGTAAAACAACAAAACATAAGAAAGAAAATAAAAAGAACAACCTAAACTAATTAATCCGAAAGTTAACTTTGTCCTCACATTCTTATATTTCCCAAAATTGCTTGAATCATGAATTATCACAACCACACAATCTCAAAATAGTCAATCTACACAAGTACCAACATATATTACCATTAATTTTACTACACTGCTCAATCATTATATGTATTCAATAAATCTCCGTGTGTGTGTGAATTTGGATTCTCCCTCTGCTTCAAACATGATCTATTTTTATAAAGCTAAGTACACCAATCATCTCTTATTTTATTAAATTTGTTTAACAAATAAAAACACACTTAAACGGCAAACTATGAATGCTCCCTTTAGCTTTTCCACTTCAATGGACCTTAACACCCCCAAACCTGATCATTTAAGCACATATTTTTAAAAGTCATCTACCGTTCAAGTAGGGAACACTGTAGCAGCGAACTCCATGCCCCTAATACTAGGTAGGAATTTATTACCTTATACACCTATTTGGCAAGAAAGCAACGTCGCAGCGAACGCCGTGCCCCGAGCTACTTTAGGAATATTTAATCATAGAGATGGGAGTTAGCCACTTCGGTGTCGAGCCTGGTACGGACCATCACGGCGGAAAAGCTCTTTCCCCATAACGCTACTGCATACCCAGAAATCTGGTTAAGCTAGAATGGTCCCTATCCAACCAATCTACATGCATGGGGGTATTTACCGAGTAATAATTTAATTGCCATTGCTCCCATTCCCTTTTCAATTTCTCTTACACATTATCTCAGATACAAGGGGTGTCATTTCACAACAATAATCCACACTTGTCCAAGGAGTACCCATGATCTCTTTGCTAAGAGGTTACTATTTAATAAACAAATTCATTAACTTCAAAGATGATGGTGTACTATAAACTTGATAAAACAGATCAAAATTATCAACTATAGGAGACTTACTTCATGAGTGCACTAAATTTTTGAGATTTATTAACATAAATATAACCATTGAGCACCATATCAAAATTAATCTAATATATATTAAGACTTGCATAACTGACCTACAACACCACAATATCCCACTAACGGTTTCAAACAATCAACCAAGCAATCATGGAAATGAAAGAATGTTAGCAAAACTTGAACCATATCAAACAAGGACAAAATAACCTTTTTTTTTTTTTAAATATAATTATGATAAACCAATACTGTACCGGGTAGTACCCCCCCACCCCCAAACTTAAATCATGCATTGTCCCTAATGCATATAATGTAAATAAAGCATAAGAAAGGGTTAGGGGTACCTCGACCAACTACTGAGGCGGAGCGCGAAAATGTTGATCCCAAGGACCACTCTGGAACTGCTGAAACTGCTGAAACTGCCCCCCTTATGGCTGTGATTGTGGTGGAGCGGACTGCTGCCAATTACTGCCTTGTGGGCGCAAATAACCCATGAGTTGCGCCCGTCTTTCATCTTGCACATCCCTGTGTGCTTGGGCTCTCCTAGCCTCCTCTATCCGGCTCTGCTCACCTGCCTCAAAACGAGTATTGAGATCCTCAAACTTTGTATTCAATCGATTCACCTCTACTCTTACCGCAGTCATAGTCAAATTCAGAGCACGCATCCCCCTGGCGGGATATCTTCTATATAACTCAATACGTGCTTCCTCGGTATCCTCCAAGTCTTCATCATTTCCTTCATTTTCGTCATTTCCTTCTCCTTCTTCATTCTCACCATCATCCTCATCACTCGATCCTGACACTGCCTCCCCCGACTGAATGTGACTTTTCTTGGTCATAGTGCTCAAATCTATCTTAGGCCCCGGCTTCAATTCCCTTGACGGCAGATTTACCCTTGCCTTTGAAATCAAATAAGTGATCAAACAAGGAAACTTGAAGTTGACATTGCTCAATTTATCTGCATTATGGGCAATTTGGTTGGAAATAATCAATCCCGTATTAATGGGCTCTCCCTTCAGCACCAAATGCATAAGCCATGCTCTCTTCCAATGCACCACATGCTTATGCGCACTCGGCATAACCCGTTCACTGATAAACCTGTGCAAGTATCTCAGTCTGTGCCTCAACTTCTTAACTGGCATCAACTTTCCTCCATCATTCAAATTTATCTCCACACGCCCAAAGGTTGATTGAATCACATGAATTTCCTTTTTCCATTCTTTTTCCATCGCCCCTATAGTGCTGGAATATTTACACCCTTCAACATTTGGCATGGAATAATACTGATTAATCATTTCACTCGAGTAATTCACCGGACGTCCCCTCACATAAGACTCTCCACAATTTCCCAACTCATGAACATTTGCATAAAATTCTTTTACCAAAAATGCCACCCCATTCTGTTTTGGCTTACCCGCAAGATTCCTCCATTGATACCTCTCCACAATATCATCCAAACCCAAATCTTCAAAATCAAACTCTCTTTCTGCATTGCACTGTTTACGCTCATATTGAACAAAGAAATTCTCCGCTTTTCGACTCTTGAATTTATTTGCATCATGGGGAGGACCGGGAGGGGTTTGTTCTTGTGCAACCTCTTTCCTTTTTCTAGAGCCACTCATTGTTAATCACCCAGAAAACTTACAAAAACTAACAAGAAACTTACTTCCACTGCAGAGGTTCATCGGAAAAGTGACCGGAGTTGGCCGGAATTCTCGCCGGAGATGGAGAAGATGGAGGCGAATATGCAGCTTATCCTTTCAACACTTTCCCCACAAGAATCTTCCTTCAATTTGGCTCCCAATGCCTCCAATCAACAAACCCACTTCTTTCTTCTTTCCAAAGAAAATTCGGCACTTAGGGTTTCAAGGTTGAAAATTTCGTTGTGCACTTCGGTTTTGGAGGGAGTATAATGGGTGTAGATGAGGATTTAGTGAGCAACAATGGTGGATTTGGGAGTTTAGGGGTTCAATTTTAGAGAGAAGGGGAGAAAGGGGCCGAACCTTTAGAGAGAGAAAGGAGGGAGGAGGCAAAAAGGGGGGTAGTGAATTTAGGGAACCCGTCCCTTTTCCTTATTTCCTTAACTTGCGTTGACCAGTCCACCAGGCCGGGCGCACACCCAACAAAACCAGGCGCACGCCCAAATCTATGCTGAGACAGAACAGGCGTACGCACTATACCTCCAGGCGTACACCCACTCAAGTTTCACAAATGTTCATTTTCCTCCCTTTTGCTTGCATTGTCTCTATTGTTGCCACATTATTTCCACTTCCTTTCAGTGGTTGGCGAATAACATCTACACATCACCACTAAAAATAAAACCCAAGCATAAGATCTGCTAAATAACTAAAATCATAAAAGACAAATAAAACAAAAGTAAAAGGATCAATCGAAGTAAACAGAGTAACATAATAAAAGCAAAATATTTTTGGAGGGTGACCCTATTTACACTCCCCTATAAACCCACAAACTCGGGAAGACTCCCACGGAGTGACTTAAAACTTTTTGTATGTCAAGAATTGACACATTTTGACCGCACTTTCGTTGCCTACGTCCCCATTAATGTGGGCGGACTACCCAACAAAAATAGGCTCAGGTCACCGTAGTTCGACACGTTTACGAAATAAAGGACCCCTAATGAATTTTTTTTTAAAATAAATAACCCCATACCCCCACATTTAAACCATGCTATGTCCTCATGGCATAGACCAAGAAAAACACAACACAACCTAAATGCAAAGATGAAGAAAACTGAAAAGAAAATACAGAAAGCAGTAAATGTTACCTACATTGGGTTGCCTCCCAATTAGCGCTTTGGTTATAGTCGTTAAGCTCGACGTTATGCCCGAAAGGAAATACGTGGCCTCCTTCGGGTCCACCAACTCGACCACATCGATATCCTCCAAAATGGACACCCGTTCATAATATGGTTTTACTCGGTGACCATTCACTTTAAACACTGTGCCATCTTTTAGATCTTTGAGCTCAACTTCTCCGTGCGGATACACATGCACTACCTCATATGGACCCGACCATCTAGAACTCAACTTGCCCGGAAAGAGCTTCAAACGAGAGTTGAAGAGAAGGACTTTCATACCCGGCCTTATGAACTTGGGCTTCAAATTTTTGTCATGATATCGTTTGGTCCTCTCTTTATACAATTTTGCACTCTCATAACTGTCTTGTCGCAGTTCTTCCAACTCATCCAAATCAAGTAACCTCTTTTCTCCCGCTAGAGCCAAATCCATGTTGAGCTCTTTGGTGGCCCAATACGCTTTGTGTTCCAATTCAACCGGAAGATGGCACTCCTTTCCATAAACAATACGATACGGACTCATGCCAATAGGGGTCTTGTATGCTGTCCGATATGCCCACAATGCGTCACACAATTTCCGAGACCAATCCTTGCGATTTGGGCGCACTGTTTTCTCAAGCACCCCTTTGATTTGGCGGTTACTCACCTCTACTTGGCCCGAAGTTTGAGGATGATAGGCCGTGGCTAATTTGTGAACTACCCCATACTTTTTCAACAGCTGATTGAACATCCGGTTCGTGAAATGCGTCCCTTAATCACTAATGATTGCTCGTGGCATGCCATACCTGCTGAAAATATTCTCACAAACAAACTTGCAAACAACATTAGCATCATTTGTGCGGGCGGGAATTGCCTCCACCCACTTCGAAACATAATCAACTGCTACAAGTATATATAGAAAACCATGGGACGGGGGGAATGGGCCCATAAAATCAATGCCCCAAACATCAAAAATATCAACTATCAAATTATGTTGTAAAGGCATCTCATCTCTCTTTCCTATATTCCCGGACCGTTGACATCTATCACACCTAATGCAAAACGCTTGAGCATCTTTGAACAAAGTGGGCCAATAAAGACCCGATTGAAGCACTTTTCTAGCGGTCTTTTGGCCACTAAAATGACCCCCACATTGGAGTTCATGACAAAATTTCAACACACTACTTTGCTCATGGTCCGGGACACATCTCCTCATAATTTTGTTTGGGCAAATTTTCCACAAATACGGATCATCCCAAATATAGTGTTTCACATCGGACCTAAACTTACGTTTTTGGTCATAGGTGAACTGTGGTGGGATCATATTGGACACCAAGTAATTGACAAAATCTGCATACCACGGCTCTTGGACATGTATGGCAAGAAGTTGTTCATCCGGAAAATTTTCATTAACCGGAATCACACTCTCCTCGATATTAAGATACGAATAGTTCTCAAGCCTCGATAAATGATCCGCTACCACATTCTCACTCCCCTTTTTGTCTTGGATCTCAACATCAAATTCTTGTAACAATAACATCCACCTCAACAAACGAGGTTTAGCATCCTTTTTATTCAATAAATGTTTCAATGCAGCATGGTCAGAATAAATTATCACCTTTGACCCTAGCAAGTAAGAACGAAACTTTTCCAATGCAAACACAATGACTAGAAATTCTTTTCGGTTGTGGTATAATTCAGTTGTGCATCATTAAGTGTTCTACTTGCATAATGGATCACGGAAGGTAATTTGTCTACCCTTTGTCCCAAAACAGCCCCAATAGCAAAGTCCGAGGCATCACACATGATCTCAAAAGGGTGAGACCAATTGGGACTAGAAAGAATGGGGGCACATGTCAGCTTTTCCTTAAGCAAATTGAACGCATCAACACACTCTTGGTAAAAAATGAACTCCGTATCCTTGGCAAGCAGATTACATAAAGGCTTACAAATTTTTGAAAAATCTTTTATAAATCGCCTATAGAAACCCGCATGCCCTAGAAAACTTCGCACACCCTTGACTGAATTCGGGGGAGGTAATTTAGAAATCACATCAATTTTAGCCCTATCGACCTCAATCCCCTTACTTGACACAATGTGACCCAAAACAATCCCATGTTTTACAAGAAAATGGCACTTTTCCCAACTTAACGTCAGGTTGGTTTCACAACATCTTTTCAAAACAGATGCCAAATTCTTTAAACAATCATCAAAACTATCTCCTACCACAGAAAAATCATCCATAAAGACCTCGACACACCTTTCAATCATATCCGAAAAAATGGAGGTCATACACCTTTGAAATGTCGCAGGTGCATTGCAAAGCCCGAAGGGCATCCTCCTAAATGCGTATGTGCCAAAAGGGCATGTGAAGGTGGTCTTGGAATGGTCTTCTGGGGCTATAGCAATCTGATTATACCCCGAAAAGCCATCAAGAAAACAATAGTAAGAATGACCGGCCAACCTCTCTAGCATTTGATCAATAAAAGGCAAAGGAAAATGATCTTTCTTAGTTGCAGCATTTAGTTTTCTCAAGTCAATACACATCCTAAGACCGGTCACTTCTCTCATGGGCACATCCTCTCCTTTCTCATTCTGAACTACAGTGATGCCCGATCTTTTTTGTACAACTTGTACCGGACTTACCCATTCACTTTCAGCCAACGGGTAAATGATACCCGCATCTAGCAATTTAAGGACCTCTTTTCTCACGGCTTCCTCCATGTGAGGATTCAGCCTCCGTTGCCTCTCCCTAGATGGTTTAGCACCATCCAAGAGATGAATTCTGTGCCTGCACATCGTGGGACTAATTCCCTTAATGTCTTTTAATGTCCACCCAATGGCCTCTTTATATTCACACAAAACAGCAATCAATTGGGCCTCTTGTTCCATGGACAAATCAGATGCAATTATGACAGGTAAAGTCTCTCCCTCTCCTAAAAATGTATATTTTAAATTTGATGGGAGAGCTTTCAACTCAAGGACTGGGGGGATCACAATAGAGGGCGCCAACTTCTCATTGAAGTGGCCTAGGGGGTGAAACGGGCCATCACTAGGATGGTGCTCGTCGGCCTTATCCTTTACGGCCAGTGAGGTTGAGCATCCGCATTATCCACTAGGTTTCTCACCGCCCGTTGAAATTAATGACTCTAACTCCTCACAATCTCTCTCATGCCATGACATTTCACGCACACAATCATCAACCTCATCAAACTCATCTACAAACATACG